>OMKK01084739.1:0-14665 GCA_900302305.1 Polymixia japonica
GTTATACTGTATGTATATCCATCTTTAACCCTAACCCATTCTCATACTCTAAAAAGTCACATTCAGTGTAAAACTATTTTAAGAAGTAGCCAACTTTGTTATTTATATATTTTTTGGTGCTACACATACATTTCTAGCCCTAAGATTCCAGCTAAGAGTATAACTATTTAAAATTTAGTGAAGAATTTAAGACCCATTAGAAATGTCTTACTGCAGCGGAATTAATAGCTCAGCTATGTGTGTAATCACTAATTATTAAATTATATATATATATATATATATATATATATATATATATATATATGTGTGTGTGTGTGTGTGTGTGTGTGTGTGTGTGTGTGTGTATTTATTACCTGTTATATATTGCCTGTTTTTAATTTATTTTATTGCCTTCGCATTACATTTTGCAAAACATAGCAAAAAAAGTAATGAAAGGTTCATTAAGGGACCATATGTTTGAAAGCCTTATGAAGGGACCATGTGCATAATGTGTGTCAGCCTCATGGATTGAGGTCATTTAGTTCTGCTATATCATCCCACCGTTAATTATGATGAGAAAACCAATTACAATTATATCTGAGTTTTTTGTGGCATTTAGTACATTTCCATAATTTGATCATTTTGTTACAAGCTAATGTGTACAGAAATACTTTGGGATGCTTTCAGAATACAAAAAAAGGAGAAACAGAGCTAGCTGTCGCAATACAAGGAAAACTACTTGACAATTTACCTTATATATAATTCGGTGAAAATCCATTCACTAAATACTGTGATGTCAAGTCTTCAACAGGTAGTGTTGAATTTAGTAGATCGGCAGCCACTACAAGAAAAGTCATGAGACACTAAAAGTTAAGATATTTACAAAATAAAGAAATATACGTAGCAAAATTAAAGTTTACACCACTGTCTGATAAACAAGTACCTCATTCGTAAAGATTTTCTACACATGAAGATGTTGTAAACAACTGTGATCGTTCACATCAATGTCGACAGTGTACTTGGCTTCTGTCTTCAGGATGATTAGGATCAATGTTTCAAAATGACCTCAGACTAATTATTAATTGAACTAGGCTTTTTGCCTCATCTTATAGAAGCTCAGTATTATATTCTTGTCAATGACAACCAATTTTTATTCTAATACACATGAATAAACGTGAATAAATAATATCATGCAATCCTATACTGTTAGAGTAGATGCTTTCTACATTTTTCTATCGTACATGTTTCATGTACAGCAGATCATACAGGACTTTATTTATCAAAGCTTTGCACTGGAAGCTTCACGGTGAATCAGATCAGGTTAGCGTTTGTGGAGATGAATTGGCTTTTGGCCAATGTTTACTTTTCACTTGAGACAACCAGCATGTTTTACTATTGATATTTGGTATTGATACATTTCTACATGAATGTGAATTTCTATTTCAATATATGATATATGTATTCAATATAAGCACATGTGTAAGGAAGACCATGTTTAGCTTCAACTAAGCTTTCTAAACAATTTCATCCTTTAGTTGGAACATTACATAGGATATTACTAGATGGTGCTACATGGAAAAAAAGCTCAGATTTCAGCTATCTTGGTTTTCACTGGTTAGTGCAGAGGACTGTATGGGCAAAAACTGCCATTTCAACCTAATTCCAAGACAAATGATTATTCCCCTGCAGGGTAAGTAGTCAGTTAGAAAATAACCTTCTCTTTGACTCAGTAATTCCAGCAGGTTTTTAGTTGCCTCATTTTAGTTAACAAGAATCACCTTAAATACAAATGCACCATTAATACTGCAATGACAGACAGGAAATATATGATCATCCATATATATATATATATATATATTCTATATATATGAATGCCAATAGTTTACACTTTTGCTTTTACAGTGTCTGATGTCAGATTTAATTAAATTAAATGTTGTTTTTGTTCCTGGCTTGTTAACATTGGTAATTGCATCGAGGCTGTGGAAGCATCACCCATCAGGAATCTCCTGGGTTTATCTGGTAATTTGGCAGATGATTTTTTGTTTAAAAACCTTACCTGCCTCATGGAGGGAGATGATTAGAGGAATCTGTCACAGCGAGGGAGCTAGTGAATGACGGAGGTCTGGTGCAGGTTTGGTTTTAGTGTCTGTAGTAGGAGCTAACCTGGCCAACACACACTCTCTACTTTACATCGATAGTCCCTGTGTCCACATGGATTAGTAGATTTCTGTAAATGTCAAAATATTCAGATCATATCAGAACTGACATAAACTATGTTAAGTAAATGTATGTATTTGAAAATATGTTTTTTATGGTTATGTTTATTGTTTTCATTAAAATGCATTCGTGCAGTATAGTTACCATCTTACTATTTTAGATGCTTCTCATTTTGACTCAATTGTTATATTCCGTGACAGAATCAGCACCATCAGTATGACCGCGTTGTAAAAATGCAACATTTAGACTAACCCAGTTATTACTTTAAGCAGTGCAAAGTTAATTTTTTTCCCTTTTTGTTAACTAATAAATACTTTTTTTTATAACTACATCGATTTGTAAAACACGATTTAGAAAAAAACAAATTACTGAAGCCATATTTCAAAATGTTAAGTATTGTTGCCCCTGCATTGCTCTTCTGTGGTTATAATTCGTAATAATTTAGGTAGATAATTTGAGAGAGCATGGGGAGGATTTATAATCCACTGTCAGTGCTGTTAGAGCTGTATGTAATGCATTTACAGGACACCCAAAAAGACCACAGACACAGGTGGCACAGTGGGAAGCCAAGAGAGACAGCCACAGAACTAGTGTTCTCTCTCTCTCTCTCTGTCTCTCTCTCTGTACCCCACCCTCTACCCAGCACCCTCCACCCAGCACCCTCTACCCAGCACCCTCCACCCAGCACCCTCTACCCAGCACCCTCCACCCAGCACCCTCTACCCAGCACCCTCTACCCAGCACCCTCCACCCAGCACCCATCTCATAGCCCCAATCCAAGTGACTGACAAGAAATGTCTGTTATACTAGATATTTTAATTAATTCTTCTGCACAACTTGTTTGCTCCATCTACTGGTGATTTCTGGATATGTCTGTTTCCACAAGAAGATCTAGATCAAAATCTTTCAACACAATGTACATAACATTGTTCTGATGCCACGGAAGATATATCTTTATGTTTATGTTTTATGTTATTACTTATGACTAACATCATAAGGACTTTGTGTTAGGTTCAGTAAATGAGAGTGAAATGAATTAAAATGAAAAAGAAAATTCTGAGGAAATGAAACATAGGATGCCTACTCTTACAAAATGATTGCTGACATGTCAGTAGAACACTAAAGTATGAGTTGTCTTACAACAAAAGGTTGTGTATTTGAGGACACACTGCATTCATGTTGTGGATGTACTAGCTCCTCTTGTCCAAGGAGACGGGCTGCTGTATAATGCATATTGGTACATTCATATTCACATGAATAGCCATGATGCATATTGTACATTTCTATATTGGTTCTCCATCATCATCTTGAGACATCCTCGTTCCTTTACTTATTGACTGTAGTAGTTCCATTATAGTTCCATTACTCCTACTGTCCCTTATGAAAAATCTTCCATTTCACATGTGATTGGCTTTACTCACATGTGAAATAAAATGTACACATGTGAAAATATAATGTGTGTCAAAGTAACATGTGAATTTGACATTTATTATATTATTATATAATATAATATTCACATGTGGGTTTCCACACAATTGAATCACATGTGAAAAACCAACATGTAAAACACATGTGTCCAAAATCAGGTGGGAACATTGACAGGTGGTTTACATGTGGACGATGTTGAATCACATGTGGGAATATTCACATGTGAAAAACTAAAACCACAAAACCACATGTGATAACACTGTCATTTCCACATGTGACTTTTTTGTAAGGGGTAGCTGTATTTTGTTTTTACCTTCCATTTGTCTTATGCTTGTCTGTACCCTAATTATTTGCTATATAAAATATTGTCAAAATGGATATACAGTGTTTTGGAATGATATAACGATATATCAAAATGTTTATTCAACGTCAAATTATCAGTGACAAGGGAGTACCGCCTAAAGCACACAGCGGTAAGAGGGATAACCTCGAATGATTAACACTCTTCCCTCAACAACTAGCCAACCTTTAAGAAGTCTGCCTTCACAGCAGTCAACCCAAATTGCTCTGTTGGAGGGGCTCAGTGGTCAAGAGCAGATGATTGTGATTGTATGAGCTCCCTGGTGTGAATGTGTTTACCTGGATGGATGTGAAGCTGGGCATTACTAAGCAGGCTGAATTATAGATAATTAAGATAAATACAAGGTAAACAAAAGAAGGTAAAATGATTAGTGTCTATCAACAGATGAGTTGCTGTTACCTTAAAGTGGATATATTTCAGTCACCCACTTGACTCACCAACTTGACATCTTATTAGGTAGATTCACTTACAGTGAATCGTTAGTCTGCAACATTGTACTGAATTGTCTGATTTATTTGAAGATTAATGATATGCGAGACATCCAAAATTAGATAAATAGTTTCTACCACTGCATTGGCAACTACTTGCAGCAGGTGATGCACTACGGAGATACACAACTATGCAACACTGCAAAGCAACAAATATGAACTCAATGTAAATGCATGTGGCAAATAATTAATTTGTGGAGTGTAGGTTTCAGAGATTGAGCTATAATGATGCGTAACAGTCGACAAAAATAAAATACAATACATTCTCCGTTACTCAATTACATTAAAAGTACCAAAATACATCATATTGTCCACATTAGAGTCAGCAGAGTGATTCTGTGAGAAGAAGCTGTTAAATAGTGAAAATAGCAATGTCTCTGAATTCTGCATATCTGTAATTGTAATAACTTTAATGGTATTGACATACTAAGTCTCTAGCATGTGACAAAATAGCTACAGTTTGATTCTCAGTGTTATTGACCCCAGATAACAGAAGCAGTTACCTTGTGCTGAACGGCCCACTTCATCTGTACAGTTAAAACTTGAAACAAAGGAGCAGAACCAAAAATATCTCGCTCAAAACATCCAAAAGGTTCTGCTTTTGATGAATTTTTAAACACCAAGTTTTATCCTCAGGAGTGGCAACATAACAGTCCCAGAGTGGACTGGATGTCCGCATTCTTCTCCAAAATCAATAAGTCATTTTTGGAACGTCAGAAAACAAAAGGTGTTGATGTTTCGTACACCTACACACATTTCTCTTCATCTGCCAGCGGTGTAAGTATGCAGACTCGTCTAAAAACCTAAAAAAAAAAGGTCAAGCCGTTTTATGCGTTTCATACTGTATGAAAAAAATATTTAATCTTATCTTCACATCCATTTATTAAGGTGTAGATATGTGTAGGAAAGCAGAAACGTTAAGGAAAGGAAGGACAGAAGATTAAAAATGGATGTCCTTGGTGGAAAAGCACAGTTAGTGTGTCGTTGGTTGTTAGTACTCAGTAAAGCATTAGAGATATTACTTTTTTTTCGTTATACCTACTCCCTAAATAACAGCATTTGAAGTATTCAAAAAGTATGATTTCCTCACCACAAATGAATTGATCATATCTGCCATTATTCTCATCATAAGAGTTAACAATGTGCCATGTGACGTTATTGATCATTGTATTATACTTTAATATAAAATATTAGTCTGCTGTGTTGGAACTTGTTTGGCCTTTTT
Source organism: Polymixia japonica (assembly GCA_900302305.1). Taxonomy (NCBI): domain Eukaryota; kingdom Metazoa; phylum Chordata; class Actinopteri; order Polymixiiformes; family Polymixiidae; genus Polymixia; species Polymixia japonica. Next base: position 5,699 of record OMKK01084739.1, read on the forward strand.
GTACAACCTGATTTATGTTAAAACCTTGTCTGCTACACTTCCTTATTGAACAGTTAGCTATGTGTTACTTTTTCCCCAAGGCTTATAATGTTGTCACAATATGATAGGAAATATATAATCATCAATGAAAATAGTCCCACTGAAATCAATCAATCTTAACTTAACTAGTTATACCGCTGTCCAGTATGACTACTCCCATAGCAATCTAGTTTATTCACCTGTACATTGTACATTGTATATTGCACTTACTGTTACATTTGCACTCTGGTTGGATGCCAAACTTCTTCTAATGTATAATGACAATAAATTTGAATCTAATCTAATCTAATCTAATCTAATCTAATCTAATCTAATCTAATCTAATCTAATCTTAAAGGATATCTTCATGAATAAAAATGATCACAGTACACACAAGGTAATCCACCACCTGCATGATCACATGCACAAACATAGATTCTTAGTTTCAAAAAAACATTGCGATGTTATATTTTTAAATTAATTATTTACAATGGAAAAAAAGTACAATTGCAATTGCTAATTTAAAGGAATACACACATATGGGGAAATGTGCCCTTTGGATAACTTACCAGTTATGTGATGAGAACACCAAAACCTTCCATCTATCTCTGGTAGATCGTTTGCTCCGGTGCACTTTAGTGTTAAGTAAATGTAGGCGATTAGTATGTAAATATTTAAATATGTAAATATAAGTAAATCATAAAACCTAGTATATGGCTGGACTGTGTATGGTCAATGTGCGAAATTGTGACCAAAAGCCTTGTCGCTAAAGGGCTTTTAATTTGAAATGGATACATCGGCCAATGGGGAAACCCCAACACTCGGCCGACCAATGGCGTAACTTCATCACTCAGTCAGTCAGTGAGTCAGTGAGCGACTCAGCGATGGACAGACATTTGCGTTTCTAGGGCCAGCGCCGCTGTTGCGGTCCAGTAAAAGAGTAAAAGAAAGAGAGAGAGAAAAACAACGTCCTCCACTCCAGACTGAACAGTCTACAGCTGCTACCATGGGAACAGACTTGGCAATGACGGAACCGTCAAATAATACTTGATGACTGTCTTTGAAAAATAACTGTCACGAACGACAACTCAGAGAGTGAGCACTGATTGTCCCTTATGGCACTGAAAATTACTCCCTGGGGCTTTTCTTCATTCAGTTGTATTTGGCTCATTTCCTCTATAAACAATAAAACTGTATTGATGGCCAGCTGAAGGGGAGTCAACAGCTAGGTTATTGCATCTTTTTTTGCTGCCTACTAAGCAGTGGGGGATGCTTTGAGTGTGTGTGTGTGTGTGTGTGTGTGTTGGGGGAGGGTTGATCTGCACACTTATCTAAGTCTGTTTGTGCCTTTCCTTTAGTTGGTGCATGACTGTGTTGGTGTCTGTTCCTGTCTCTTCCTCTTTCTTTCGTGGGTACAAAACAAATTGCTTTCTTTTAGGGTATCTGTGAGAGTTTGGGGAACGGGGCACAGATCACACTGTGTAAAGCAATGTGTAATGAGTTACATGTTTGTGAAATCATAAACAGGATGGAGCCGCCTGAAGCCCAGAAACACTCCCAGGCGCTTGGCTCTACACTTTAAAGCCTCGCTATACCCCAGATGAATTTCAGGCACGCAACACTAGCTCCTGGCTCCCCTTGCCAAGGAAATTGGATGTTCTATCATTGCTGCTGTATGTGTGTCTATGTATGTCTGCGTGTTTCTTTGTCTGTGCGCTTGCATGTGTTGATATGTGCATACATGCGCATATATAAAAGCTTTCAAGGTACATGTACATTTCTCCTTCTGCGTGTCGGTTAACAAAGCACAGCCCGTCTCCGTTCAGCAAGACTACAGCACAGCAATCCACGTCCGATTCTGAGCTGAGTACTTTGTGACTCGCTGCTTCTCAAATACAGGAAAACGAAAAATGCCCAGGGCAAGTTTCATAGTAACTCCACCGCAGGCAATTATTAGGGCCAATACCTTTTTTTCTGTTTGGCCAACAACACTCAGAATTAAGAAAAAATATGAATTTTCCATGGATCCATTCGTGGATTAAATGCATGTTGCCCTAATGAAGGCTAGTGTCTACTGTCTCGATACATTTTAACTTCATGGTCCAAACATGAACATGTAATCACACTGCATTCAAATCAACATATGTGCCACTTACAGTGAAATCCTTTTAATCCAGTTAAGTGATCATGCTTTTTGGCACTCTAGATTATACTGAAATACCAGTGCTTACAATGCATCTACATAGAATAAGAGAATCCTAATATTGATACATAAACAACAGACTTTATTTTGCATTTCACAATTTTCAGTTTATTATTCCTAGTATACCAGGAGTAGAGATTTCACTGTACAATGTTCTCCTGAAACAAATTTTAAAATCATCCCTGTGAGCAAAATATATTTCAATGTAGCATGTTAATAGAATTTATAATGTTAGATTTTTGTGGTTGACTGTTGCTTTATACGAGATGAGAATCCCCAAAGGGTATCTTAGTGAAATCCTGGTGCTCATCCAGAGAGCGACAGCTAACCACTAAGATAGCAGCCTCTGTAAGAAGGTCATTAACACAGTAATTAACAAACATGTGTGCCGTACTTTCCCTAATGGAATCTCTTTAATCTTGTTATTAGTCACCTAATTAATGAAGGGAAGCAGGCTAATGTGGCTTGGCTTGGAAAGGGCCCCGCAACAGGGTCCCCAGCTACATGGGACCCAGGGCTGGAACAGGACCAGCAGGGCCTCTAATGTCCCTTAAAGGGGAACCACACACTAATATGATTTTCTTTCCAGTTGAAAACCAATGTGTTTGGGCTAATAGTCGTTTTAAATGTTGCTTCTGGTCCAAATGTGTAAAAGTGTTGGTTCATAGAAAGTTGATTATAAATCTGTACAGAGACTGCTATGGGTTGAAAACATGCTATTGCAGTTAAACTTTGTGGTTGGCTGATCTTGGTATCCACTGACGTATGGTACCCTGTTATGTTACAGATGCAAGCCTCACTATTGGCTATGTTGTGCGATTTGGGTAAGTCTACATTTAAAAATGCGATCTCCTCATGTCAGATTCATTGTGAGACTAACACCTCAACAACCTCTAATCTCACAAATTGACAGAAATCGATACCCCAACTTGACATGATCCTTGGGGCGCTGTGCTGTTATGAGTCACTAAAGGTGCCTTCTCACTATGGACTGGATGGGAGGTTATGTCCATGATAGCAGATTTCTTTTTAGATTATTATCTAGATTTCTTATGCTTTTCTATAATAAAGGTGCTGAGATTATTCCAAAACTGTCTCTTATGCAGCCCAGCCATAGACATTACAATTATTTACCATTAGAAATTACTGTAATCACATTGAATCACAACCAATCACATTATGGCACAAGTACATGTGTATAAAGTATACTATGTGTACAAAGGATTTAGGTGTTTGTTCTCTCCTGCCTGGAGGGCTACTTACTGTGGGCAGGGTTTAAACTTATTAAACAGCTTAACTGGTTTCAACAGGCCAGACTCTTACAATAGATAAAGGTAAAATATTTGACTGTGTTTAAAATAGATGAGCATCTTATCAGTGTTGATAAGACAAATCCCATCTGTTTCAAATGGTGGGTGGTTTTCCCCCTTTCCTGTACACTGTCAGCCATTTCACAGACACTGTTAAATGTCATTTTGTATGAAGATATCTACAGAAGTGTTGCCTGACAATTTTTCTTTTTACATATCCGAGAACACAAGCGTCTCCAAGCTGCTCATCTCTGTTCAAGCAGGTTCGCTAGTGACAGGTGTCTGACACAACACATTACCTCAGGAGGAGGGCGAGACCAGGATGCCGAGCTGCTCACGGTTGTGCCGACACCACTAACATGTTTGTTTATCTCTCCGTCTGATTTTCCGGAGCACCTGCTAATCTCACTTTCTTTTTTCCCTTTTCTTCTCCTTTTCTATCCACTAAATCTACCCAACCTGAGTTCCAGAATGGAGGGTGTTGACAGAACAGCACAGCATGTAGCACAGAGCCTCTGGCAACATATGAAAGCTACTTTTCATCTAAAACATCTTCCTTCTTCAATTTGTTTGTTTTTCTGGTATGTTGTATATCCAACACCCAGTAAATATTATTTTCTTGCATCACCAGCTTATTCTCCAAGTTAATGATTACTTGGTACGCTTTAAAGAAATGTGGGGAGGAACAGTGTGCAGATAAATGTGAAAAGCCTTCTCAGACAAGTATCATCAAAGCCAAATTTGGCTAGAGGGGGTCATTGTATGTTGGGGTGTAATTCTTGCAGTATTTCAAAATGGTAAAAAGTAGGGCCAAGAGGCCCAGTTGTACGCTGCATAAACAAATGACTCTGCTATACTTCTGCACAAAGATGTCTATTCCAATGTGACATAACAATAATACCACTAGGAAACTCAAGGGGTCGCCAAAATCAAAATCTCACAATCTTGTCTGTAGCCGCTTTAACACTAGAAGCGTCGGAAGTCATCTGACTGCTATCTGATCTCAATAATTATCGACCAATCTCCAAATTGTCTTGTCTAGCAAAAATCCTGGAATCGTTGTTTATCGTTGTTTATGGGGCGGCATGGCTCAGGAGGTCGAGCGGGTCATCTAGTAATTAGAAGGTTCCTGGTTCGATCCCTGGCTCCTCCAGAGAGTGTGTTGAAGTGTCCTTGAGCAAGACACTGAACCCCTAACCGCTCCTGATGAGCAGGTTGGCACCTTGCATTGCAGCCTCTGCCATCAGTGTATGAGTATGTGTGTGAATGGGTGAACGTGAGGCATAAGTTGTAAAATGCTTTGAGTGGTCAGTAGACTAGAGAAGCACTATATAAATGCAGTCCATTTACCATTTGTTTATCATCTTAAATAATTGCTCTCAAGACGCTGTGTTGAGCTCTTATCAATCTATTATAGTTTTAAGTAGACAGAAGGAAACATTGTGCTGCTCTTTTTGTTGATCTGTCAAAAGCATTTGATACAGTAAAATGGTAAATGGACTGCATTTATATGTGATTACTGGACAACCTGCTCTACCGCCTGAGCCACCGTCAACCCTAGACCATTCCCTGCTTCTACAGAGATTACATAATATTGGTTTTGATTCCATTGCTTGTGAATGGTTTCAGAATTATCACTATGCAATCTGTGATTCTGGGGAGCATTCATTCTGAATTTGTGTCAATTACAAAAGGTGTTCCACAAGGTTCATTCTTGGTCCAGTCCAATTTATATTAACAATATTGTTTCTTCATTAACAGACTGCCATATACATCTTTATGTGGATGATACAATGCTATACTCTTCCACTGACTATGTACAATCTGCTGTTGAAAACTTGCAACGTTCCTTTGAAGCACTACAAGTTGCACTTGATAATCTCAAGTTAGTATTGAATACTAATAAAACAAAATTCATGCTGTTGCATGAATGCATGCAGAAGGATTGACTATGATAGCCTGCATGCATATAACCACTACAAATGGATCCAATATTGAAAGAGCCACTGGCATCGTGTTGGACCAGGGACCTCAGTTCACCTCCCAGGTATGGCGGAGTTTCTGCACGCCGTTACGAGCCACTGTCAGTCTACCACCTTCAAACCATTGGTCAATCGGAGAGGGCGAACCAGGAGATGGAAGTGGCGCTCTGGTGTATGACTATTACCAATCCAGCTGGAGCTCCCAAGTACCATGGGTGGAGTATGCACATAATACCCTCACTAACGCCTCTATTGGTCTACCTCCTTTTCAATGTGCCCTAGGTTACCAGCCCCCTTTGTTTCCCTCCCTGGAAGCAGAAATTTCCGTTCCATCTGTCCAGGCTCATTTATGCCATCGTCTGTGCACTCGGAGCCGTGCCTGCCGCCATACCGCAGCCCCCCAGTATACCCCTGGACAGAAAGTATGGCTGGCAGCTAAGGACCTACCACTGAAGGTGGATTCACGAAAACTTCATTATGTTGGTCCATTGGTCTCCCCCTCCCACTCCTGCTCTTCCACCTCCCAGGTTGATAGGCAATCACCCTGCGTACATGGTCCGGCAGTTCCTGGAAGTACGTCATTGTGGGTGGTGTCAGTACCTTGTGGACTGGGAGGGTTATGTCCGGAGGAGTGCTTGTGGGTTCCACGTGCCCAGACTTTAGAGTCATCCCTGAGCTGAGATTTTCATCAGGAAAAACGCCCACACCAGGCGTTCGCCAGAAGGTGTCCGTGGGGGGTACTATCACACCCTCCACTTCTACGGCGTAGCAGTGGTGTGGTGTCTCCGGGTGCAGTGGTTTGGTTTCTCTGTCTGTCTGTTTGTGTGGTATGCATGTGTATATGTAATTCCAGTATCCAGGATTTGCAACAAGCTTCAGACTATCCACCTGCTGTCCATCATGTCATCAATGCAGCGGTATATCAACCATGGGTTTCCAGTCACTCACCACCAGATCGTAATCTATAGTATCCATGTTAGTTCGCTTCTCAGCCGCTCTGTACTTTATGGTCGGAGTTTTCCCTGCTTACCTTTTGTCTCCTTTCTCTGTTCCAGTCCCGGTTCCCTGACTCCTACCTGCTTTTCTACCATTCTGCCTGCTATTGACTTCAACCATCGCCTGCCTCCGTTTTACTTGCTTGCTAGTGTCCTCGATTATCGCCTGCCCTTCGAATATCCTCCAGCCTGTTCCCTCGACCTCTGCTCGTATCTCAGACCTGCTTGTCTGCCTCTGCCCCGATTCTGGACTGTATGACTATGCCATTTTGCCTCTCCCCCCTTCTTCGCCCCTTTCAGTTATTAAATATCTTTTATTATTTACACGAATTTCAAAATCACATTTGGAAAAAAAGATAAAACCTATTTTGCTGCTATTGCTGTGAAAGTACAGTTAAGAAAAGAAACCTTTTAAGGCTTCAGTTTTCCTTCAGGAGGTGATGCAAGTATCAGACTAACTCTCTTACTGCAGCCTTTTATTGATTTGATATGATTCAGGTTGAATAAAATAATTGATTCTTCTGAAAAATGTTTAGACTGTTACCGATTCCAACTGCCTGTGTCAATAATGGCCTGGACATATTTTGTCCAATGAGCGCATTCGATAATATTGCCCAAATACAACTTCATATTGTTTGGTGTAGGATAGAATATTTTATACCATATTCCAACAATTCAAAAATCAAACAAAGGCTACAATACATGGTCTATGAAATTATATTATTAAATTATTTTATTATTGCCATTGAAATGACCAGGCATCATAGATTCTGGCACCACACTATGATAAACTTCACCCACTTTTATCTATTTCTCAACTGACTCAGAGAAGCGTTTCCTCTCAGTCCTGCTCTATCTGCACACAAAATTTATTTGTTTTGTTGTTTTAATTGTCAGTCAGCAAGAAGGAGGCTTAGTCACAAGTTTTGGATTCATCAAAAGATTTACAATGCTTATGCATTTGTGTGTTGTTACATGTTTTATTGCTGCATGCATCACATTTGACCTATCAGTGTGTTATTTGTGCTGAACAACTATTTTGCTCTATTCTATTTAGCTGTTTTTATTATATATTTGTGGGGAGGATTGATGTAGCCTAATAGAGGTCATGACAACTGATAGTTTAGCAGATGTTTATCAAACTTACGCTCCCCTGAAGGCCTCACTACAGTTCATACCCAGGTGACATTGTAATGGCTTCCGGTGTCACGCTGTCAGTTTGACAGCTGACAGTTTTGACAGACCAGCTCAGTTTTATTTGATTTTATATTACTTTTTTATTGCTCTTTTATGGATTTTATTGTACTGGAGCACATTTTACGCATTTTATAGCATTGGATTTTGAAGCATTTACTTGTTTTTAGTGCTGCTGTACTGTGCTACACATAAACTTACAACACAACCTGTCTAATGGCATGCCACCACTTACCGCCTGGGTGTGGAGCTGTCTCTGTCTTAAGGTCTGGAATTTAAGGCCTATCAGCAATAAGTCTTTTATTGTCAATGATTTAGATTTTATTTTTCTGGTTGAAACTTGGGTTCCTCTCATTGAAGCATGTCCCCATGGATATTCATTTTGGAATTGTCCTAGGTTATCTGGACGAGGGGGGGACTTGCTATTGGCAATTTTATCTCTTTTGAGCTACTCTCATTCACTACCTCCCACCCTATTGCCTTTTTTGGCTTGTTATATCGCCCTCCCAAATCAAAAGGTGACTTTTTGAGAGAATTTGGTAACTTACTTTCCATCACTACCACAAAATATGAGAAAGTTTTACTATTAGGAGATAGTCCTAGGTCATACTCTCGATCTAATTATTATTTATGGCTTTAATCCAGTATATCTCCAGACTATCAACATGCATGTTTCTGACCATGCTGCTGTCCTTTTCAATGTTCCTCTAGTACAGGGGTGTCAAACTCATTTTGGTCCAAGGGCCGCATACGACCTAATTTGATCTCAACGGGGCCGGACCAGAAAACTTATAGCATAGTTACCGAAGTAACAATAAGACCATATTTTACTGCAGATAAACACAAGTATATTACAAAAAACGTTTTATTTAATGAACTGTCCTTATACAAAATATATGATGAACAACCTGAGACATAAAGAAAAATAAGTGCAATTTCAACACTATACTATACTATAGTACTATACTATACTATACTATACTATACTATACTATACTATACTATACTATACTATACTCAATAATAGTGCAAAACATTTAATTTTTTAGTGCATGTTAAGATTAATATTGGAATTATTTCAACTCCATTGTCCAAATCTGTGAAGTAATTCTGAAAAACTAAATTGACTCCACTCACCTAAAATCACCTAAAATGAAGAACATGAAGTTACTACCTTCCTTCTTAATACATTCAATGTATATAAAAAACTCCAAGCGCTCCGAGGCTTGGCTGCATTTCACACAAAAAGACGAGGAAACGGCTTC
>OMKK01084763.1:4064-21426 GCA_900302305.1 Polymixia japonica
CCCCCCCCCCCCCCAAACACACGCACACACACACACAAAAAAATAAACAAACACACACACACACACACACACACACGCTACAGAGACAGCGCGAGCACGAGACACACACATTTGAGACATTTCAGGGTAGTCACAGAAAGAAGCTCGAGCATCCGCAGGAGATTAGTGAGCTAAATAGGAAACAATGGCTGATGCAGCGGGACACGAGGATATGATTCTTCATTGTGTTAATCACAGCGGAACAGCATTGTCTTCTTCCCCCAAAACAATGCCACGCTGATGCTAATGGCATTGCCAACCATGACTAAGAGCGCACTCCAAATGATTGATAGCCAGAATTATATCAAGGTGACTTTCAGTCCGCTCCATCAGGTTGTTTAGTTTGATCGATAATAAGGAACACATCTTAACAGGGAGATGTCTGCCGGCGAGGACTCATTCATCAGCTCGTGGTCATTATCTTACCCTTTGATTTTGGTGCGTTTGCCTCCCGAGCGGAAGCAAACATTTTCATCTTTGTCGCAGGTTGGTGCCGCACCGGTGTTACGAGAACATAGCGTGAGCGAATTGCGATCTCTTCTGATTGCGTTGGATTTCAACATAAACTTTGAAACTGCTGAACTATTGTTCTTAAATGCAGCGTTTCAAAGTACTGCGGTGTCTAGTTTTCTTTAAAGTTACCCTACAGGATTTGTGTATAATTTCAGCCTATAGCGCTATTGAGCAGGGGTGGGTCCCCGTCACGTGTTGGTCGCTGTCGGTGAACGTCGCTGTGTGTGCGTGTGCGGGGTCAACAGACTGACCTGGGCCCGCCCCCTGCGACCCAACGCGCATTCAGGTTAAAGGCTGTCAATTAAACACTAGGCGTGGAGGCAAAGTTATGTAGAGGGCAACGGCTGCTTACGTAAATCGTGCGCCGAAACTCTAGAGTTTCCATTGCAGGATGAGGTAAAAGTGGGATCCAGTTCGTAGATTATATACGTAAGAACTATACTTTGACCGTCTGGGGACATTAACGAGAGGTTAAAATACTGACATATTCGCCAAGATCCCACCCAGCCTCTTTAATCTAGGCATTCGATATGAGCGTCCCCCGGCCTATGCCTAAAAAAAAAGCCGCGCCGGGGCCGGTCGCATCCACTCCTAATGTGGATGTACGAGCGGATCTGGCCAGCTGCAGAGATGAGAGCAATGTCTCTGTCCACTTGGCCCGATGCCCCTGCCTCCACAGACAGCACAGTGTACCCACAGGCTACTACAACAACATCGCATAAAGAGTGGCCCCATGTGCTTCATCACATAGGAAAGATCAAACATCAATGTTCACCATAGGGTCGCAGAACAAGCTGTTAATCACAGTGAACTTAATGTGTTCCAGTTGAGAGATCGTCCCCAGAGTACTCCAGTCAAGTGTGTGTTCTTAGCAAAGTGTTATTTTGTCTTTTTAAACGTCCCTCCAGACTACGGAAAATATCAGAATTATATAAGGAATATAACATTAGCATTCGGATGAAATGTTTTTTCATGTTGCGCATTCCTCTGGTGCATCATATTACAGTCACACAGTGTACATTTTGATTAATAACAAAATAAGCTATTTATCATGTAATTCATGCCATGTAAAAATCTCCTATTATAGTTCCGAGGAAAGACTGAGGTTTAACGTTAACACTTAATACCTCTCATCACCCTGGGTGGAACCTGAGCCTTAGCCAAGACACCCACACTGGAGTGTTCAGATATCAAATTTGAAAAGACAGGGCAAATCCCAGGACGTGGCAACAAATAGCCGAACAGCAGCGACTCACCTCTTTGAGAGGCTTATGCAAACCCAGGGGGAAGGTGATGGATTTTTCCCCTCACCTACAGTGAACGGAGCAGATGCTGGAGAAAGATTCTGGACGTCACTAAAAGTAAAATATGAGCATGTTTGTGCGTGTGTGTTTGTGTGTGTGTGTGCGTGTGTGTGTGTGTGTGTACATGAAACATTAGTTCGCAGAGTTCTGGAGTTTCAATAACTTTTAAAATACTTAGAGGTTAAAAAAGGATAAGAGACATGGATTACACACGGTCGTGGCGTGTGGAGCTTCTCCCCAGGAAGGCCCGGATTTCTCAAGTCATATTTGTGGACTTGAGAAAGTTTCATTTGTTGATATATTCTAGTTGAACAGCATATTCCATTTCAAACTATTATATTATACAGCTGTGCTCAAGTGAAATACCGTATTAGCCTCAGTGTTTCACAAAGCAAAAATGATGACCACTCAAATTACATACAGCACAGTATCTGCGATTGGATCAAATAATTCATCTGTAAAGACATATTTCATTATGTTCGTGGTTTGTCTGGTTACATTATAGGCAAAATCATATAATAAAAAATAAACGTGCACCCACTGTATTTATTTTTATCTAATCATTTTTTTGTAAATCATTTTTTTGCACTGCAGTGCTGTCTCTCGTTAATGCCTTACTCAAAATGGTCTATTTTTGCTGCACGGTTTCTTGGAGAACGTCATCAAAACCTGATTGGCTTCAGGACACTGTCAATCAAGATACACCGCAATAACCTGATCCGCTCACTGCGAATGCATTAGGGAAAAAAAAGCATTGTGAATTACCCCCTGAAGTACAGTAGAAGTGAACTTGATTAACCCACTCTGCCCTGCCCATGTTGTTGTTTCTTGTCCAACTTTTTTTCTATTCATATCTAACAATTTCTCAGCCCTGTTAGTGCATGCATTGTTTATTCTGAAAAGGTCATTAGAGTTGTGAAGAGGAGGCGGCTGCGTAGAAATGATTTGATTGAGGTAGAGGATGTAGTTTTGGCAGAGTGAGTTATGGACACCCAACAGAGAGGAGCCTCTTCATTAGGGGAGTGATTAAAATTGATGGGAACCTATAGAGCTCCAGCTACCCTGAACTCCCTGGAGCATAGCTCTCATTCTGCACTCATTTATTTGGGACTTTGTGTTGATCAATATAAGGTGCCTGCTGCTCACTATGGGGTCTGGCTTGGGAACAAAACCCACTAAGGAAAAAGAGAAGAGACTTGTTTTGTTGTTGAAGACAAACATAACCGTGAACAATTCGGGCTTCTGAGAACCTTGGGGAAAACGACAGCTTCGGTTGTTGTCTCTATGTAATTTTCTTTACTGGCTGTCTATTTTCGTCTGGGCAAATTTAAAGCTGTTGTTTAGCAGCCCACGCTGTTTCCAACAAATATTTTCCGAAAACCCAAGTTTGGTCATAGTTGAAACAAAAGGAATCGCTTTAAAAGGTTGATGAAACTTTGTGGTCCCTTCATGAAACCTACATTAACACTTAACAATACATTTATTGGGATTTTAATTAGACATCTTAATTGCAAACGTCACCACAGTGCACATAACTGAAAAACAATAGTTTGCTGCATAATTTGAACCCGTTGTTGCCCATTATGAATATGACACTTGTACATTCTGTGTTATATATGTATTATACACATAGGTAAATAAAAGAAAAATATCAGGAAAAAGGGTCTTAATGATCTTTTAAATGAGTATGACTTGAAAAATCCTTTTGTTTTATGATGATCTAATGGAATATCATTCTTGGATCATATTGCGTACAACATACAGTAATATCCCAATCAAAGAGAGATTTACAGAGAGATCTATCTTGGTCTGTCCTAACATATACTTAATAATGTAAATCAGTGTTTTGTTCAGATATAAACTGCCGTGCTATAACGTAGATCACGTCATATTGATTTGAGTCAGATCATTTAAATTGTGCAGCTTGTAGCCTATGTGAGCCACAGTTACTAAAAGAAACACTTAATTTCTGTGTGTTGGACAAGGGCCACATAATAGGCTGAGATACTGAATGGAAACCAAGCTCTCTTTGTGCAAGTGTGTCCAGCTCTGCTCATTAGGGTGGTGCTGTTCAGCTCATGGCCCATCGCACCCCACTGCTATGCAAAGCCCTTGCCTTAACAAACAGAAATGATGTGAATCACAGGTCAGATGATTCCAGGAAACAGAAGAGAGTTTCCGCGATGGTCGGTATTTGTGGCACAATATACAAGTGAGCTAGTGAGCTTTTAAAATCGAACGTGTTACAAGTAAGTCATTATCCACTGGAATACGGATTATGTTCAGTTATTCAGAACATAAAGTTAAAACTGTATTCGGTTTTATTTGTAGACAGCAATTAGAATAGCCTTGATATCTTAATCTATATTATCAATCATTATTTAAAGAGGTTCACAATTATGTTATTGTCTATAGTCTTATATTATATATATACTGTATATATAATCTCATTAGTATGATGATTCTTGCAGTAACTGCAATGAATTACCATTTTGTTCAAACTACTGTACTCTCCTCACATGCGATCAAAGATAGACCCATATTAATGAATATTAATTGATCTTGTTAAATTCCAAAACCCCACTGGTGAAAATTTAACAATCTAATGTGTGAAAATGTGCTTGGACAAAAGGATGCCCTTTTATACACAAATAATGCCTCTAATCAGTAATGGTTCTGCTGTTGGTGTCAGATGTGAGATCATACAAAGACACTCACTAAAGTTGTCCTTAAATATATTCAAATAGAATCTGAATTGATATTAAGAGGAAGTGAATATGATATGACAACACAGTCGATTGTGTGTTACATATATAACAGATTATTCCTACACATTAGTATATTTTTAGTTAGTAAGCAAATAAGCAGCAATCTAGTTTGGTGTAATTAACGTCAAAACTAAAGGCCTATCATTTGTAAAACTAGCTTTAAATCTAAACTAAGCATGAACCTAAGCAAAACCTACTAAGAAATGTAATAATCCTATCTACTAACATGAAAAACAGCAAAGCATTTCATTCTTTCTGGGAACATTGAAGACCCTTTGAAGACTATCATTTCCATTTTAATGCAAAATTGTATTTTGGGAATTGACTAAGAAATATCACATTTAACAACTAATATGGAAAAATTATTTTACTTTAAACCCTCACTTAAATTAGCTACACAAATCACCGTTTAGCGTGCATGCAGCCCAGTCTTGGATGAAGTTAGCTATGAGGACAATTAAGTTATGACTACTTATTACAGTGAACACTGCAGTTGCTAAACCACAGAAAACCTAGTCAACTTGAATAGCTTATGTGGCTAATAGCAGGCAAGTGTAGTTAGTGAGTGATGTCTTAACAAGTGTAGCTACTCGGGCTATGCTCATTGTGCAGTTCAAAAATTATTTTTGAGGAGAAAAAGGCGTCCCACTTCAACATTCCAGGATAGAAATGGGCATGTAATACTTCCATTGAAATAGTAATTAGCACACAGATGGAAAATGCAAAATACAGACTGTTTTGCCTCTTTAAGTAACATAATTAGAACATGGATAGATGCATAAGTTTCTGATTTACTGAATGCAGTATATCTCCGTCTTTGTAGGATGAGTTGTACGTAGTTGTAGCTACCATAAGCTACCTGGACAGATGACCAAACAACGTTGTGCTCCATCGAATGGTCGTTCTTTAACGCTCTTAGCAAACTAAGATCAAATATTTAACTTCAAGGATAAATTGAGGTATCATCCTTTTATTCAAGCCCATGCTTGATTATAGCAATATGCCTAAGATGGGTAATTCACTAAATTGACATCCTGCAGCAGTCTGCACTTGGTAAGCCCTATTTTCTATTAAAGTAGCTAAAATAGGAAATTATTAATACGTTCAGACATTGTTAAAATGTTTCAGTCATATTTTTATAATGATGAAGGATATGTCTTTCTTTCGGCTCCATCTAACCACTGTTGCAGCAGTATCTTAGTTTCTTTTTTGTATAATCTATAATATAATCTACATGGCCCCATCAAAGTCCTTGTACATAGTAAAAAATGTCATCAAATCTCATACTTAGCAACATAGTCTAGTTTAAATGAAGTCAGCAAGCAATGGAATTAGCATCAGAGTAACACCCAATATTGAGTTAGGGAATTAAACACAAAATCAAGAAATACACTCAGTATATTTGTTAAATTGTTGCACTTACTCTATGTATTATTATGTTATTTATTGTTGTGCCCTTGTCTTTGTCTTGTTACTTTTTGTCATTGATGTGTACTTGTTGCGGCTTTTGGCTTGCCCCGGGGCTCCCTTGCAAAAGAGATTTCAATCTCAACGGTTAGACTGGTTGGACTCACCTGGTTAAATAAAGGATAAATGAAAACAAAATACCTAATTTAAAAAACATTTTTCATGCCATTTTAAAATCTATTTGGATATTTCAGCATTTCTGAAATCAAATACATTTACTCTTGGAACAATGTGTCCTTCCCAAAGTGTACAATAAAACTGTAAAACTGTACATCCCTGGCTTTATGAAAGTTAGCTTCTTGGTAATCAGAAATAAGACATAATTCATTCAAGCCATTTTCAAACCTGGAGCTCGTCTTTTCCTGTTTTGTACAGGCATGTCGAATAATTATCCTTTAACAAGTCTAGCCACTTAATGCCATCTCAAGTGATTTCAACTTGATCTATGACTTTTGTAGTCGAGTGAACGCTCATTAGTTGTTAAGTTAAAGGTGCTATCTGTAAGATCGGCACTGTGGCATTGTTGAGGTGAACTACAATAACAAACCAAATCAAGGTGCGCAGCTCTGGCTTATGCATTCTGAGGGGAGGATCTGTTTGACACGTCGTCAAAGCAAAACAAAGACCAGACGGTAGAGGGAAACAGCACCACTGAGGCACAATCAAAACAGAGAGAGAGGGGAAGCTGTCAGATAATCACCATCATACTATATCTTATGATACAATGTTGTAATTTGACTTGATTTGAACACATTACAGATAGCACATTTAAGAAAGGGGTTAACTAAGCTACGTTGGTATTTCTTTGATTGTTTTTACAGTGTAGGATTATGAAAAGTATGTTTTTTAAGTAAGCAAAAATTTTTGCACGTGTAAAGATGTGTATGTATAAGCATTTAAAGCGTATGGTAGCAAATTATGAAATAAACATTTGCTCTCGCCAAAGTTTAAAAGTTTAAGATAACTAAATTGTGAACAGTAAATCATAACAGAATTAAAATACTTTCTCTTGACTCCATTGCTGTGATTTCTCTGTGTGGACATTTCACCCTCCCCAGCCCAGTGGATCTAGAGAGAGAGGCAGGCTTTGAGGAAAGTCTTTTTGTGTTTAGGCCTTTGAATATCTATTCTTTATGATCTCTATTCCCTCTGCTGAAGTTCAGAGTGTGTGTGAGAGTGGAGGAAGGGGAAAGGGTGGAATCATAACATTGATGATGAGATGACACTGAACATACTTTGGAGAGCATTTTGATTCTTTACACATTTTCCCAAACTCAGACAAATATATCCAGAAGCTATCACTGTATTCCATAAGCTGGTTCGATGAATAATGGTTGTTATGACAGGAAGCAGTGTCAATCAGACATGATAGCTTGAAGAAGTAAAATAAACATGAAACAAGGCAACTAAAAAGAGAGTTATATAAAGCACTCCTTGAAGTTCAGCATCGCACCTCTTTACCCCTAGTGTGTCTGTTCTATAATGGCACAAAGTAGGGATGGGTTGATGTCGTCTGTTTCATCTTTCTGTCTTTTGTTAGCATGTTGAGAGGGAAAAGGAGAGGGAGAACGAGGAAGGAGGAAGAAGAGGAGGGTGCTGGGGATTGGACCCAGTCCCTGCACACCCAATTAAAGGAATCTTCTGCTCAAAGACACAGTCTGGCAACATGTGTTCTGACATTTGTCTTCCTGAGTGTTGTGATTTACGGTTACCATGGAGCTAAAGGCTAAATTAGCAGCCGCCCAACATCAGAGGCTGAACAGTAATGTCTGATGGGCGAGGTTTGTCAGTTAGGATCAAGCAGGCAGTCGCGCTGCCATCTTGTTTTTATCATCACATGCAATAGTATAGGCTGTCGACCACTGTGCTTTGTTGGGAAAATAAGTCGCAATAATATTTGCTCCCTGCTTCGATATCTATAAATTCTGTACTGTGTAATTTTAGTTAACAGTGGCTTAAAAGAGAGTAAACAGAAGCAAAACACACTATATGTTTGAGCTGTATTTAAAAATAAATTCCTAGTGCAGTGATTATTAGTTGTGATTATTAGTTGTACACAGCCTCTCAAGCCGTCGTTCTTAGAACAACATAGCTCCAAGAGTAAGTGCTTGTAAAATGTGGAGATAATTTAAGTAATTTAAGTAAACATAGTGAAGTCAGTTGTTGCGGTTGCTGGAAGGTGTATTTCCTCACTTTGGGGAGCTAGGCTAGCTGCCCCAGCCCAACTCCAGTCATGACGCTAATGTGTTAGCATGTGCTCCAGACCAGATTTTTTACTGGACGTACAGAGATGAAAATGGTATCAACCTACTCGTCTGACTTGGGGTAAAACTACCAAAATCCATATCTGCCAAAATGTCTGCGTATCCCTTTAATGTAATATATGCACTGATAAATCTTACATGAATACAACTATTAATACTTTTATTCTCCCCCGACAACTGTTATATTGAAAATCCAAAATCAAAACAGCGACAACATCCAGTGACGGTCAAACAATAGCAGTATTCATCATGAGGTAGATTTTCTGGCCCATTAGTGTAATGAGTGGACAGTATGGCTGGCCTCTTACTGTTCAGTGGTATTCAGTGAACTGAACAGTATGGATGCTGACATCTGCATCCACATGGGTCCATACGAAACGTTCAATCTGGATTGAACGTTACATATTGCTTTTTCCCCTCTGAACCATTAAAACAAAAGTTCGAACTAAGATCCTCTTTCCTCCAACAATACTCTGATCTCTTTCTGTTGGACCTTTTGTGTCACACAGGATTTTTTGATAAGCTTTAGAACCAGGCAATAATGACATTAACATAATCACGTTAAGTATAAAGCCTTGACCTTGCACTTCTTTTTCCTGTCTTCATGCTTTTGTCTCAGAATTGAACTAACGTGGACAGATAGACACATATAGACTAACACACACACACACGTACATAAAAAAACAAACACACACACACACACACACACACACAGACAATTGTAACATGCGTCCATGCACTGAGATGTGTACTGGGAGCTCCCCAGTAGTTGCTGTGGAGTTGTGGAATAGGCCGTCCCACCAGCCAGTGGGGACGTGTGATCTCACAAGGTGAGCCGATGCTGGAGGAGAAGGCTGCCTTGCGGTCAGCAGGGAGCCAGAGGGCCTCAGGGAAAAGCTCTTAACTTCTGTCAGGTACAAATAACCACGCCATTTTTCACTTCCTGATTTTTAACTGAGAAAATCATTCCGGTCCCTAGTCATATGAACTCTACACACATGCCATGAGTCAATTCTAGCTCTGACAGAAAGGAGTTCACCCTAACCCAACAACTTTTTTTTTCTTTATTGCGGGACCTTTTTCCCACAATCCATTTGCCTTGGATCATTGCGTATAACGTGCCCATCTTTAACCAAATAAACACAACGACGATTTAGTTTTATTCGCGTGGTTCATTAATGTGGTAAATGAATCCCTGTACACGGATGAGTGATTTCCAACATTTATGGTTGTCTTCATAATCATCACGTTACTGTAACCAACATGGTACACATTCTAGCTACAATTACTGTGCAGTAGGGCTATGTATCACAATTAATATTTAACAGTGGTGATGATATATTTACTTAAGCTGGAAATTATTACATTAAACTACTCAAATGTATGAAATGCTAAACAATCAAATAATAATTATACATTTTCAATTTTCAATCACTACTACGCCTACTGTTTGAAGTGGCAGAGCAGAGGGCGCTGCTACACTATTCAAACACTCACTTGCTACTCCGTTGTATGATTCTGGAAAAAAAAGAAAGTTAGAATTAAATTGAAACGCTTCAGTTCTATAATCACAGTCAATAACAATAACGTAATCAATAGCAATTTATTTAGCATGCAGCTGCATAGTCCTGCTCACCTACATAGAAAGAAATAATGTACTGTATGTTAACACACCTCAGCCTGAATGTCAGTACAATGGTTTGCTGTGGTCAACCTGCTGCTAGGTGGTGCTGTTGGTAGTAGCCTCTGAGAGAGGGACTACAATTACTTACAGCAGTATACTTTATACTGTATGTTCATGTGTACGTTACCATTTCTCGGTTAAGCTACCTTAGATTCGGCCTGTAGGGTTTGTATATTCTGATATAGTACGTCTATATATACTTCTAATGTTTAAGTGCTTATAAAGTAGCAATGACGTCACAGCTGCCTCTGAGGTCTGAACCCATGAGGCAATCGAACTAAAACTGCGGTACGGTTGAACGTGCGCGCGCGCGTGCCCTCGCGCTCGAGCGTGTTGCCACGTATCGCGTCGTTTAACTCTTTGAAATGTCAATAACGTGTCAGTCGCCCTCTCTCCTGATACCTCCGTCTGTCATATTGAAATCATAAATACAATCATTTCCCCAATGTTGGCTCTTTATTCTGTCAAACGTTTCAAACTGTGGCTGTTTCTCTTCATTTCCTGCACATGAATAAGTGAAAGCCCATTAATATGTCTCTTTCATTACACCCTGGCACTCTGCACTACATAAGCATGAGGAGAAGCATTTGTAGTGTGTTCTGTGTTTGGTGGGCTTTGGCTCTGATGTCCGATTTGTAAGGCAACAAAGATATGTCACGATGTCCACCATGAAACAAATACATCATTTAGAGAATTCATATTATATTTCTGCTATTTGGATATGCCCACATGCAGCGCGAGGAAGACAATACAGTGCAGGGGATTGTTATCTATACATTTGTGTTATAACTGCTTGAGCAAAACTTTTTCACTCATTTCAATTGGTCAATTTTTAAAATTAACTCATTAGTAATGAGGAAGATCGATAAATAGTAACGTACGGACAGATATATCAATATTGAGAAATATAAAGCAATTCGTTTACAACCAACTTTCTGTACACTGCATTAGGCCTGTTTAACGATAACAATAGTTCTCATATTGAACAATAGAAACATGTCCTTTGTACAGTGTGAATACTTTTGACCAAACTGTTTTTTTATTCTTTGTTCAAATATGACCCTTTCCTTTGACAAACATTTTTTGTTTGTTTTCTTTCTATCGCTGCCAAGACAAGATTAGAGGGAGAACTCATCAGTCTCCTTGGCTGTTGTCTGATAAACTTTTTATTTGAAGGGTGTCCTGTCTGGTGTCTCTAGTGTCTTCCTCCAGTGCACTCCTGATTTGAAATATAGCCTTACATAATGAGGGAGAAAAATAGAGCGGTGTTGCACCCCTGAGCTGGTGTCAGCTTAATCAATCATTTTTAAACACAGGCAGGCATGCTTGCTCTACCCGCTTCACATCCCCACATCCTTCCTCTGCTCTACACTATGACAGGAGCATAATTCATTATAAGTCAAAAATTAAACCAGCAGCATCAAACTTGTCCTTGCATCCCTTCGGTTTAAACACAGGGCAGGCTGTGTGTACATGTTTTTGTGTGTGTGTGTACTTCAGAGGTGAGATTCCTTTTGTCTCTCTCAATTTCCAGTTTCTCGGCTTAGACGCTGAACTTGTAACAAGCGCGGAATGTTAGTGTAAGGTTCACAAGGTCAAATTGCAGTAGGTCATGGGGTCAGTGAAGCTTGGAGGAGCTAAGCTGAGTAGAAGGAAAGGAACTTGGCCTCTTCTACTGGCAGTGAGAGATTTTTTCTGGCTGTCTCTCAAAATATCTGCCTTTACTACAGCAGGGCTCCAAAAGTCACATCATGCTCTTGTTACGTTTACAGAACACTGCACTGTGAATAAAAACATGAGAGAGACTGCTATTGACAAAGTCACCGTCACTGCTTAAACCTTAAAATGTCTGTTGTCATTTTTGTAAGGTATTATGCATTCATGAATTTTTAATCGATCAAAATGTGTCAAGTATGTGTTTCTTTTATGAGTTGTAAAGACATTATGTCACACACTCGTCAGTTATTGGAATCTAGTTGACTGTCCAGGTGTTTTGTTGTGGGCCAATGACATCTTCCACCTTCTTCCTACTTCTATTTACATTTCTGCTTTTGTGTACCATTCCATGTCAGAATCCAATTACCAATAAAAAACATAAACATTTGTGAAATATGTACTAGGGTCTCTCCCCTGGGCCAAATAAATTGGTTACTCGGTTAAAAAACACAAAAAACAAACAATGTAACTAACTAACTAACTAACTAATTAACTAACTAACTAACAACAAAACCCCAAATAAATGAATAGATAAATAAATGTGAGGGTCAGCACAGAGCACAGTAGGTTCACTTAGGTTGCCATACTGATCACGTTTTTTACTTCAACTATCAACTATACAATAAACAGCCTAATTGCATACCTGTTTTATCTTATAGAAGAAATACCAGTGATTTATTGATAGTTTTTCTATCATTAGGCCTATAGTTGACTGAATAAATAGAAAACCTGCCACATTAAAAAACAAATGTAAGACACGGATGCCAAATTAAGCATTACAGTGTTTTGTCATTGCATATTAAAATCTATTAACTTAATTGGATGTAAAAATACAACCATGGTTACAGTTCATTAGTTTAATTCCTGTTAAGTGTGGATGTTATCAAAATCACTGTTGTTTCTGGTGCTTGGCTTTGTAAATCCTCATCCTCATACCTCAGCACGATTTGCAGCAAGTTTGTAGTGTAAACCTTCACACTGGAATGACAACTATCTCAAGGCAGAACTCAGAGTAATACTACTATCTGATATTAAAAAAAAACAATAAATGAATGCTACTCTGCATGTCAACTCCAGTGATAGCAGGAAGACCTAAAAAACATTGACAATGAAATTACTTGTGCTGTGGTTTCAGTTAAACTCCATTTCACAATTCAGTGCAATCACTGACTATTATTATTATTATTATTAGAATTATTATTATCGCAATCACTATTGTTTCCCAAAAGATAATCTTTTTGACTTTTTGACTAATAAATAGATTTTGAACTGGAAGAGCAGGGCCATGTCAAAGTCCACGTGTAACGTTTTGAGGAGGCGTGGTTCCGCCTCAGAGCCTGGCCGCCTGATCACATGCAGAAAGCGTGGTGTTTGTAATTGCTGCGCAACAAGCGGAGCAGGCATGGATGCCGGAGCGACGTCTGACGCCCGCTGTCCCCGATAGCTCGTAGCGTATTCTCTCCAAAGACAATGGTGTTGTTTCGCACTTTATGAGACAGAAAGAAGAAAACCGAGTAACTAAAACTCACAGCTCCTAGATCAGCACGTGCACGTCACTGAGAAACACGCAGCCCCGCCCCTCCCCCCTGGATGAGGATGATGATGATGATGATGATGGTGATGATGACGAAGAAGACGACGGCGAGGAGCAAAGCGCTCTCGTTTTTCCTTTGCTCGGGATTCTCGAAATAATAAAACTTTAGAATTTCGTCCTCACCGAAGATGATTTTAGGGACCAGACCACTTCTCTGCAGGAGAGGGGAAAGTCTTTCATACCCTGTATGCGGTGGAATGTCTTTAAAATCTCATGAATAATTCCACTGCTCATGCTTGCGTTCATGGGATTTAACTGTGAATCTTGAAACAGCTGACCTTGTTATTAATGATGATGATGACCATAGGTAGTGCTGGTAGAAATATGCAAGTTGCAATTATGGCAAAATAGTCCTACTTTGCCCACGATACAGAGCGTTTATATATATTAATTTATTTCCATTATTTTTTAACAGCTCAATTATTTGTGCCGTTAAGAGTTTTTATATCTGGCCGCAACCAGCATAGGCTATCAAGTTTAAGGCTTTTTAGACAAGGTCAGGCTGTTTTTCAAATTTAATAACAGCCTATAGGCTACTGTATTCACTCAAGATTTAACCAAATTATTATAGAGCTAATATATGGATCGAGAAAATAGCTGAACGCGACTAGATGAGAGCAAGATACTGCTATTCCCATGTAAAACTGCACAGGGTCGATCGGCATGGATTACTTTTAGGCCTACATCTATTCATCGGCTATTGACAACCTCTCCCTTTCCAGTTGCATGACTAGAGCTCTCACTAGCGCTGCTAGTGGACAATCAAACCTACACACCCACCTCTAGACACACTCGCATTTCTCATTTCTTAGTTCTACTCTAAAATAGATAGCAAGACGCAGTCTCGGAGCTCACAAAGCGCATACAATTAGTTTAAGTACTAGCGATAGTTTAACAGCAAATCTGAAATTCAACATGGAGTCCCCTCCAGATCCAGCGAGCGACCCGGGCAACAGCGCCTCGGAGCCGGCTACCCCGGTCAGGGAAACCCCGGTAAACCTGGAGACGCTCCGAAAAGCGGACCATCCAGCCCCCGTTCGAAGGCAGACCTGTTCAAGCACCAACAGAGGTAAGCTGACCGTATTTCTCATTATACGAGGAATATTGATTGATCATATAATTTGATCAAACTTCGAAACGAATTAATTGCACTGAGGCTGTCTCAAATAATCGCGTACCTCTAAATAACTGTAGACTTACTAAATCAATAAACCACAGGGGCATATTTATTTTGCACCGTCGCGGCTTTTGCCTTTTCGACAGTCATAAGTGCCTGTCTGTGTTATCCTGGTGTTCAGGCTCCACTGACAGCTCGAATCATAGAAGGACGATATGGTCATAGATGTCATATTCACCGCGAATATTAGACACTCAATGACTAAACAACTTAAATTTACCGACGGAAGGTTCGTTTAAAAACCGGGGCAGGGCAACCTCTGTACCTCAAAACGTTTTTTTTCGAAGTGTCAAAAGTGAACTTTTGGAAACTGTAGTTTATCGATTAGTCCCGTTCTCTGTTCTAGGGACGTGTCCTCTGGTAGCGTTTCACACACACACACGCACACACACACACCACACCAGGCTTGTCTGGCACGAAATTAAATCTGTTCGTTTGAAACGTTGTGTGTCAAAAGACGCCCCGGCGGCAGCTGGAATTCGTTTAGCCGCGCCAGCAACGCAACGTTTTCGTCGCGAAAACGCGAAGGCGCTGTCATTCGCGACTACACCCCAAGTCGGACGTGATCCGACAGTATCTACGGGGCCTTTTTTTGTCAATTACCCCCGTCGGAAAGCCTAGTTCATTTCTACGCGATTTGTCCACGTCCCGTCCATGTTGTACAGTAACAGACGGGTGTTTTAACCACGCCCCCCCTCTAGACTGGCTGAGCGGGGGCTTCGTCCAAGTTCAAAGAAATATTTCTCGGCTTTAATCTTAACGGTAGAGTTCGCGCGTGTGTACGCGGCGAAGGCGAACGCGCTCGACGCGAACGTGTATTTGGTTGCGCGGTTGGGTTTTTTTTGGGGGCTGTGAGCAGCCTTCCTGTGCGGAAGGGGGGTATATTTAGACCGTGATATGGTGAATGTGGAATGTAAGCCGGTTATGTAACAGGTTTAGCCATAAACACAGGGGCGCGCGCGCAACCGAGAGCAACACAAAAAAAAGCACCAAAAAAAAAATCATTGCAGATGATTTTTCCCACTTTAGAGGAGTTCAAAAAAGTTCACCGTCGTCGGCGTCGTGTGATTTACACGATACGCGCACTTTGGTGTTACTTATATCAACAAGGAGGCCCCGGCCTCGCTTTGGTTGGCAGAGCCCAGCCGCTTATGTAAGAGCGGGGCAAGAGACAGGTAGTTTGGGAGGCGCTTTGTGGAGGATTCAAAGATTGATTTCTTTTAAGAAAGTCTGACTTAGACACTTCTAACCTGCTGACCCATATTCACCCCACCCGTTTTATGCACAGGATTAGGAGTGTGTCTGGTGGAGAAAGACAGGAAAAAGAACGCCTTTTGCTCTGTTATGTAATGCTGAATGAGTGAAAAAACATGTTCAGCGGGGACGACCTCTGCTTAAAGCAGTTTCATTGCACCGAAACCTTTCCTTTTCCACATGCGTTGTCCTTTCTAGTAACTTTAATTAATTACATTTGTGACAGAGCGTTTAAGGGACCTTAGATTGTGGCCAATTTCTAAACGAAAGGGGAAAAAAAGTTCTGAGAACTTCACTGTATGTTAATGTGTGGTAATATTTATTCCGACTTTTCTAAAGCAGGGAATTATTAAAGTCCTAAACTTTTCCCACAATTTACTGTATGATTAAAATCTTAGTGTCTATCATATCATTAATCTCAATGTACTGTATGTACTCCAGACATTGGTTTTAACAGGTCTTGGAAGGCTACTGTAAGCAACAAACATGTGTTTGGTTCTTTACCTTGTCTTCAGAATTCTTAAACCCTTTAGTTCCTGTCTCTGTCTTTGACATATGACCTCACACCATCACACACTTATTATAGACTGCTGTGGCCTGTTGTTTCATCTTAAAATGTAAGAATATCTTCATAAAATGTTACTATTTTTTAAAAAGGTGCTGAAGTGGCCTTGCAAAAGTCAAAGTTCACTAATGTCAATATTGTTATTCAATAATGCATTCCATTGTTCAGGGGAAAAAGGGAACATTTTAAAATCTAAGCTTTCATTGAGAGATGTAGATTTAATTGTTTTATTTAATAGAGTATTCATCCAAACAGTACAGGTTTTCCATGAAGAAGTCACTGTCATTGATTTATTGCAGTGACACAGTCCAGTATAGGATCACTCAAACAAAACAACAATAAAGACAGTTTATAACGCACGGTTGAGTTCTAATCTTCTAAGGCAATTTCAGGACTACGGTATTATGTCCAGACTCTTGCTCTTTAAAGTAGGCAACAAACCTAACATCTGAAATACAGCAGACACTTTCTCAAGTGTAGTTTCCTTCTTTACACCAGCTGCATTAAACTTTCTGAGGATGCACATTTCTTATCCTGCATGCTGAGCGTTTACTGTTTTAACCCTGAGTGCTAATACCCTTTAAGCAGAAAAGGCTTACTTCAGCAGAAGCTCTGCTGTAAGACTTGAGTGGGTCAGAGAACAGGCCTTGGAGGTCTGTGGATATCATTACTGGAAAGAAGAAAGGGTGCTATTTTCATATTGCAAGATCCCTCAGTTCGCAAATTTGGAAACAATCAATATTAATGGCTTGGTTATGTAAGTTGATGGTCTCTGCAAAGGCTTGGTTGATGCCTCACAATTGCTTAGGGAAGCTCTGAAGCCACAGATCTGATAAGAGTCCTGGTGCCCTGGATCTCCTCTGTTAACCTGACTGGCTCGGCTTTGCTGGGGTGTGTGTGCGTGCGCGCGCGTGCGTGCGTGCGTGCGTGCGTGTGTGTGTCCTTGCGCGTAGCAGTAGTAATAGTAGACAGCATTGAATGGTGAAGATCCAACTAGGTTGCATTGCGGTTTTTCTA
>OMKK01084789.1:0-10542 GCA_900302305.1 Polymixia japonica
AGAAAATATGTTGGAATACGGGCGGGTAACTAACTAGTCCATATAAGGAGAGCAAGAGAGAGAGAGAGACAGAGAGAGAGAGAGAAAGAGAGAGAGAGAGAGAGAGAGAGAGAGAGAGAGAGAGAGAGAGAGTGTGTGTGTGTGTGTGTGTATGATGGAGAGCTTGGGTGGTCGACAGATTCTGTTGTAACCCAGAAGAATGTGAAGGCTTTGTCCTGCCTCAGCCCTAAGTCAGATTACAGCCAACATGTTTTATATTAGTACAACTACTGGAGAGATACTGGAGACAATATGACTGAACCTGGGGGGTGGAGAGAGAGAGAGAGAGAGAGAGAGAGAGAGAGAGAGCTATTACACAAGACACTCTCTTCACACTCCATGTGGGTGTATGGGTGTCTTTGTCCTGGGCGCGTGCGCACACACACACACACACTCTCTCTCTCTCTCTCACACACACACAGCTGACTCACTAGTGACACATCTGCTGGCGTAGGCTGGGCACGGTGCCATGTGTGGAGGCCAGCCCTGGCAGCAAGGCTGGCACTCAGCACTCTGGCCTGCTCTGATCTGTGTCTCACACACACACTTCACCCTACACTTCCATCTCCCTCCGTCTGGCCTCTGTCTGTGCGGCTCTGTCTAAGTGGGTGTGTCTCGCTAACACAGACATCGCTTGTCTCGTCTATACGGAACTAAGAGACTCATTAAAAAGAAGCAACATGCCATTATCTTCCTATGCACGCGAACACACACACAGGTAGAACAGATATGCTCATACTCAACAAGCCCAGGTTTTTTCCTACTGTAGTCTTCCATCATGGAGTAAGCTTGTAGCTCAAATGACTAGCCTAACAGACAGTGTGCTCCTCTCCATACAGACCCCATACTCTCCTCCCCTCCCTTGACCGTGCTCTCTGGTCCGTGACTCCCTCCCTCCATCCCGACGGTCGCTCCCACACTCGGGGCCACATTCCTCCCTCGTTCATGCTGTGAGGACGTCTCCCTGTGGCTGAAGGCATTGTGGGAAATCCCAACGGTCGGGGCCCTTCAGAGGTTCTGCGGACCATTGAGGTAGAGTGGAAAAGAGGACTTGCTCTCTGTCTCTGGCTAAGAGGCTCTTCTCCATGGAGCCATGGCAAAATATTACCCACTTGTCACTAGTAAACAGAAAATATAATCTCATTGCATGAGAAGTATCGGAACATCAGAGAGTATCAGAACATCCGAAAAACCTTGAAATATTCAATTCAAAGAAATGGCAAACGTCAGCACATAAAGCCAAAGTCGATATCAGCCATGCTGTGCAATGCCTTTCAGTCCTGCGCCTTTTCGATGCAGAGGCCTGAAAAATTATAACGGAGATGGGATTTGGATGAGCTAGAAAACACAAAGGACATTTTTTTGCCATTTCCATAGGTTCTTTACTTTAGTTTGAAAAAGAGTGTGAGATAAAAACAAGTGGTAACGTAAGCCTAGTCTACTGCAGAGGACTATGGTGAAGGCCACTCAGCAAGGCAGAGGCATCTCTAATTACCTGGTACCATGACACATGATTCTTTCATAAAAAAAATAAAAAACCTATACCACACTCGCACGAACGTGTGCACGTACGTACACACACACACACACACACACAAGCACCCTCTCCTCCTTTATCGTGGACCAAAATTAGCACTCTGAAGAGAACACGAGCCAGAGTCTGTCCCTGAATTACCCCAGTTTACACTGGTGTGTCATTCCCGTGGAATTTTAAACACACTGGCAAAGACCTGCTCAATTAAATATACAGACGCGAGGAGACACACACACACGCACGCACATACTGGTACAAACGCATATACAAACAAATACCCACACGCAGAGCTGGTTACTTAATGGCCTAGCACTGCAGCGGGAAATATGAGTGAATTTCACTAAATACAGTGCACAACAAGTTTCTGAAATCTGCTGTTTGGATGAGTAACGGCTAACATGTTTGTGTCTTGCTCCCTCTCTGCCAGGGTAATGTTCTTCTGAAACAGTGAATGTTCTGGGGCAAGATATCTCAACCCTGTTTTGAGGCATATAGTAATATGGTAAAAGTGTTTGTTGCCCATGTTGCCATTTGTTGCCACAGGTAAGTGAGCTGAAAAAAATGCCTATGTGTCATCACATTGAATACAGAGACAAATTACTCAGATTGCCGCTGAATGTGATGTTGGACAAATGTTTACTACAGGCCTGGCTGGGAAACAAATCGCCATTGAAAATAGACCGTTGGGTAAATGATCTGTAGTCAAGTTAGGGGTAAAATATGATTATTTTAGTCAAGATATCCTGTCACGGAATGTTTGGAGAGACGTCACAGTTCTTACTGGGGACACGCCACCAACAAAAGATTATAACATTATTACCTCTTCCTCTTTCCTCTTTTCCCCCTTTGATAGTGCAATTTAAACACCCTACCACTGCACAGAAATGAGGCATTTTCTTCATTTTGTCTTGTCAGGGAAGAGCAGCCAGTGACAATACAATCTCTCCATTGGCAACCTCTCTCAAAGCATTCAGTGACAAGCCACTAACGAAAAACGACTCTCTGGGGGCAATATCAGTATGCTGTGACTAGTTGCAATATTGCCTAAAGACCTGTCTCTGAAGCCTCGGAGGGAATGTCCAACGTGTAGTTTTGACCACTTTCATATTTCATGTTTCCATCAGGACTCAAGGGAAGTGCCAGTTAAAGACAATAAGCCTTTTTTTTTTTTTTTTTACAGTGGCTTACAAGATATCTTCACTCTACGCCTTTTGTCACAAACCTAATTCAAGGGGCTAGCAAATAATTTCTATTAGGCCTTAAAGAGCAAGCAACAGAAAATGTCCTGCTTCTGAGCTTTCAAAACAAATTATATTGCGTGATTGACCATTGATAGAAAAAAACAAGATAAGCAAGATACAGAAAAGTCATAAAATGGAAAAATAAAGTACATCTGCTGAAAGCCCCCGGAGATGGTCCACATTTAAATAACAAAAATGGCTGAAAACGGGATGTAGATTGTGGAATAAAACCCCATCTAGTTTGTACCAGGCTAAGGAGGTAGGATCTCTGCTCCAGCACAGTAGCCTGACTGGTTCTGAGCAGCAGCAATTCAAACCCAACTCCTGGTCATTAATAGCCTATCTGCACTTCCAATTGTCCCATTTCTTTTTAGGTTTTGCACTAGTGGGACACCTATATGAATAACAACCTTTGTAGCAGGTATTGCTACACTCAAACACCACTTGGAATTTTTTTTTTGCTCTCACTTGTGTCTGTATTGTAACTTCTAGCTTCGCTGCTGAATTCCTCCACCATGTACATCAAATGCACGATGAAAATTACCTAACAAAGATTGGCAGAAGCTAGGGGCAGGGCTCAAAAATCATAAACAGTTACACTAAAACACTTACTATATGTTTGGTGGGTGTTTATGAAGATACGGTATCAGAGGCAGCATTCCTCCATTCCATAAGTAATTCTGGGCTTCTAAAATTATACTCACTGAAAGGTATCAGGAAGCAAGATTTGTTATTAAATACTATGCACTCATACAATAGCCATTTTGACTATAAATTAAACCCTGTGATTCAAGCAATGTCGCCTCATTATAAATTAACAAAGTGAAAATTATCATTGAGTATCTGTTCATTGCTCTCCAAGAACCATTTGGCTAAAAATAGTCCATGAGGTGTAGAGTGGCCAAACCCCTGACTTGTACACGGAGGCTACAGTAACACTTGTCATTTCATCCCACTTTAAAAACCAGATCACTCCAAGACACATAAATTGACAGGTCTGGACACACAAAAAAAAAACCACAGATTTTGATGTTATTGCTATTGGATCTTTAAAATCAGATATGGAATTGGCCAGGCTTGCATTGTAATCGGAATTCTACGTAGTCTGGCCACAATTTAGTCACTATGCGCATACAAGCAATGTATAGAGATCGAGAAGAAAAGCAGGAAAAGGCAATGCAGACATGGATTTAAATAAAATACAACCGCAGGAGACACATAACAGCCATTTTCAGGCCAAATGTGGATGTACAGCATTCTCTCAAAATCCAATCTTTAGAATCAGATCCCAAAAATGGCACTGAAATCCCAAGTGCAACCATAGCCTGAGACGGCTCAACCTCACCCCCACCTGATAATTGGTAGGCAGACATTCACCATTAATTACGTCTGGAGCACAACTATAGCCGAGAGGCTACTGGGTCTGTAAGAACTACATTTCACTATTTGGATGCTTCCTAAGCTTGTGCTAGTATTGTGGCTACATAGTGCTACACATGCTAGCTGAGAAGGACCTGAACCTGGTTGGTTGCTTTAAACATAGTTGAGGTGACTTGGGGTCACCATGGCCCGTGTTCCACAGAAGAACAGCTCCGGTTGTGAGGACCCACCTTAGGCCGGCAGGAGCAGCCCGCCTCTGCCACAACTGTCAATCATAGCAGAGCTACATGAAAGCAGAGTGACAGGTACATTCTAACTCAGCCAGACACATCCCTGAGGATCCTGCATGTGCACAAACCCACCCACTCACTCACTCGCACATACAAAACCTCCCACACTAAAGACAGGCATCACTCCAAAGAACAAAGGGATGTTAAAGAAAACTGTTGCATCAGAGGGCCTTACTTCTGGAAACAATATGGTCTCCAGATAGGATGAGGCATTGAGACGCTGAGGGTTAAAGGGCAACCTTGGCCATTTGTATATTTCATGTGAATGACAAGAGAGTTGCATCTATACCACTAGGTGAAAGTGTGCAAAGCACCTTCTAGCTCCTATACCCTGATGATGTATTGTAAGGGTTTTACTGCATTCTGCATAAACTGAGGAATGGTGAAGATCCATTCCCTCTATCAAGTTATACTACCTAGCTTGGAAACAAATACTATGCATTTTGTAAAAATGGTCAGTGGTCTCTTTAAAGTAAATCATTGTTTGAGAAGGACAATTTTCATAGATTTCTCATGTTTAATGTATCCTTTTTCACAGGCACATTGCATGCTAAGTTGTGAGGCATGCTTGCCCATTTAAATCTTTTCAGCTTATTATTGTGACAAAAATTACCAGTAGGCTTACAATTTATAGAGAAAATGTTTCTAAATCACAAAACCAAAATTCTTATGAACTCCACATTAGTGGCACGGCTTCTATCCAAAATGCGTAACGGTAATGACATTAAATATTGCTTTTTTTAAACCCAATTTTAACCTAGTGGGTTAGAATATCCCAAAGTTCTACAAATTTTAACAAGCCAGTCCTTTCTATTCTAAAAACTAAGCCCAACTGAGCCAACAACCACTAGACACTCAGCAGTGAACCAAGATTGTACTAAACAGGCTTTTTACCATGTCACCATATTGGCAAACAGAGGCTATATAATTACACAAATATTTAATACTGAAGTTCATTTTACTTGGGTATCATTATCATAATTACCGTACCATGTAGGACTAGCTAGTGTAGAGTTAATTCAGCAACTGACGTGTAGTCCTTAATTAAATGTGACTAAATGTTGAAGTAAGAAGATGGGGTAGGTGGGCATATGAAGAGTTACTTCTCTAAATACCTGATCATCAAAACTTTACAACCAAACCATTACACCACAGGAGACAAAGACGCAGGTTAAGCCCAGTCTGGGACTAAGCATTTCTGTCAATGGAAAGATAGACACACGTAGGTCTAATCTGTGCCTGAGGAGAGGAGCCCTCTGCCACCCACCCACCCAGGCAAAAACACACACCGCCGCTTCAACTTATCCCACCATGTCATACGCAGTGCAAGCCCGTTGATTTTTAATTAGGAAACCCCTGAAGCAAACAAATGCAAAGAAACATGATAGGCCAATCCACAGAGGAGAAAATAAATCCTTTGCCCCTTTACATCAATATCCATTTCCCCCCTGTCCTTCACCTCGCTGTGGTTTTTGGTTAACACTCTTCGGATTAGATAGCAGATAAATAAACAGTGGGGATAGCGTTCTCAGGCAGAACGCCCTGACCGTGCCGCGTCCTCAGTGTGTACAGATCAGAGGATCAGACCAAACACAGCACTGATAGTCCAAAGCGACGCAGCACGGGGTCCTCGTCTCAAACTGCTTCCATAAGCATCAACAGCGGTTATGTTACAGGGCAAACCCGCTACGATTCAAGGCCTCCCTCATAAGACTGCAGCTATCAATGAGGGCACCCCCATTGATAAATGTCAAAGACGATAGAGATGGGTGTTAAGAACAGCCAATACCTTATTTGATCCCTCTACGTCGGAGCAGTGTTAAGTTATCGGGTTGTGGTACAAGTTAGCCTTTCCAGCCAGGAAAGAAGTGCTTGGCACCGCGTTCATAAATGTAACAAAAGTTGGTCAGAGGTTTAAAAGCACAAACTAAATCCAGGAGCCGTTTGCTAGAAAAGGAGGCTATAAGAAGTGTCCCCCACAATGACAAACGGACTGGCGTAAGATAGCATGAGCAGTTCGGAGAGAAGAATGAACAATCAAAGCACCGTAGCAAGGAAATCCTGGAAAACATGCACATCTAATTCTTTTTTGTTTCACTTTACTTTGTGCTAAGAAAGGGGATAACAAGTACTTATGCTACCTCTAGATCATAATTACTTTTGCTCCATCCTTTGCCTCTTGGCATATTTGCAGCGATGCTCGAGGACAAGTAAGGCAATGAAGTAGCAAAAGCGATGAGAGAGTGTGTGTGTGTGTGTGTGTGTGTGTGTGTGCAGGTACCAGTGTGCTTGTAAAAAAAAAAAAAGAGAGAGGGGTATGAAAGACAAAGTGAGACAAAGTGTAAAAGAGAGACAGAGAGAGCTGGGTTACCTCAGAAGCCCCCCTGCCCTTTCAGCAGGGCCTCATATGGAGAACCAGGCCTCAGGTCCCCTGGGCACTGATGTCTGCTCTCCTCTCGACTCCTCCCAGTCAGCCGTGGAGGCTGTGCACAGAACCTGGCCCACTCACGACACCCTGCAGCCACAAGTCATTCACACCTGGGAGAGAGGGAGAGGACTGTGCTCATCGGGCAATACACAAACAAGCACAGGGCAAGGAAAAGCACTCACTGGCTCATGTTGACGAGGACAGCATGTCGCAAACACACACCCTGTGTATTTAGCTGGTGCAAAGCTTAGATCCTTAGGGGCTATGGTAACAGACTATACTCTCTTGTTCTTTACCCAGACACTGATTTATACGTCAGCTATCGACATGTGTACACATAAGGGACCATGGGACAGGGTATGATATAATACCAAGGGGTTTCTTGATTCCCTGAATCCCGAAACTTCTTCCAAATAACTGCAGGCACAAATATGAGCTGTCTCCTATTTCAGACCTGAACAATGCATGCTCAAAAGGAGATGTGGAATTATAATGGTAGAATGGAGAAAAGCGTGATAGACTGATGTCTATGTAACAGACACATGCTCAATTCAAATAACTTCACAGGTCCACTGGGCTAACCAAGCTAAAGCTGCTGTGGTGTTTAACTTAAAAATTAAGAGGAAGACAGCACAAACTTAATGGTGGCACAAGTTTATGGTGGCACTGGATACACATTATTATTATTGGAGTTTTGTTAAACATTTTGTCAAGAAAAACAAATGGGTTAAGACTCTTGATTAAGAACCTCCTTATAAGTAAGAACTAGGCATCTATAGTTATTTTTTTTACTAAAACCAGATTTAGATCTACACTACACGTTAGAACCTATAGACACGTTTTTCCACTCATAACTTTAGTTTAACTTAAGTAGCAAAACCTTAAAGTTTTGATATATTCAATGCCATCTTTATGTGGCCTTGGTGAGGCAACTCAGCACAAAACTTAACAAGTTATACGCAATGCTTATACAAGAAAGTAGTATAAAAAATTGCATACATATCTACAAAGCTTAACTCTCCAGATAAATACAACAACTAGAGAATAGATTCCCCCTGAAATCTCAGCGCCTCACTGGACAACGCTTGGCGGACAAAGTATTCCATGGCGCTTCAAACTCCAGGAACTTTTTTTTCCTAAAAGAAGTTGTTCCTGTTTCGCCAGAGCTGGGGGGAAGGGAGGACTTCAGCACTTGCATTCATGGAGCCTCGGCCAGCGCAAACAAAGTCTTCCCCGAGAGGGAGGCACTCACGGCGGCTGAGACCGAAGAACAACGACGGTCGCCCGGCGCAAGCACACAA
The DNA here is from genome assembly GCA_900302305.1 of Polymixia japonica. NCBI lineage: Eukaryota > Metazoa > Chordata > Actinopteri > Polymixiiformes > Polymixiidae > Polymixia > Polymixia japonica. The sequence goes on from OMKK01084789.1 coordinate 8,214, forward strand.
ATAGAACATAATGAGATACATTTTAGGCTTTGTCTAATAAAAAAAAAAATGGCCCCTCCCACGCCGAATGCTGTACATTTTCAAGTTATGTTGGCTCCAGTAACAATGTAACAATTAAATCGCCACCGATTTCGCTCGGTAGATGATAGGCTGGCCGACACAATCAGCAGCCGAGGCCTATAATCTGCTGCGCGTTTATAAATCACATTAAATACGTTTCTAGTGAAAGAAATACAATACCAATGGCCTGTTAATCTTGAAGAATGTAGAACATGCATGCTGCATTGTATCCTTTTTTCATTTTCACGAAGCACGGGCGGTCCTCCGGTATAATGGGGTAAAAACCAATAATTCTCCGCGCGTTCTACGCCGTTCCGCGAACATTCTGAATAACAATCCGCGCGTTATAACGCGAAATAAATCGGCATTATTACGAAACGGACTCGCTGTCTGCCAGGGCCAGACGCGACGGGGGTTTTGTAGCCAGCCTTCGGGGACAGAGGCAGAGAAGAACGGATACCGGAGTGAGATGTCCCCGGGAGGAGGACCCCGCGTGTGCCGTTGCCAGGAGGCGAGCTGTGGCAGCGACACTTTCTCCCGAAAACTTACCTGGAATGTTTTTTTTTTAATGTCCGTTTTTCTCAACGGCCGAGGATATATACCGCGCGCTGGTCAAAATCACAACATTATCACGCTAACATTATAAAATAGAAATATGCCTCCCCCCTTTCGCCCGAGCTTCCAATGGTCCTACTCCATTACATCCAGTCAAGATTTCCTGTCGTCTCCCCCACCCGTTCCAGCGTGTTGGTTTAGCCCGAATTCTAAGTAGCAATTCTAGGTCAGGTCTGTGTGCCAGTGAGAATGTTACTGTCGGACAGGAGAGAGTCAGAAATGTCCCCTCATGAGATGGTAAACACGGTAAAGAGAAATATCATACATACAAAAAAGATTGTGATTATTAGCATTGCAAAAAATGTAATAGGTAGAGCTATTGGTAGACATATTTATGACTCACCTGTACACACGTACGTACGCACGCACGCACGCACGCACGCACTCTCACACGCACAGGCATAGGTACAGCAGATCTCCCAAGTTTATCAGCACGCTACATCTTCCCTCATTGGATTTGATTAGATCATAGGTTGTTCAGTGTAATGCAGTTTGCATAGTGTTGAAAGAACAAAATAGCTATTGACACTGAAAGAATAGAGATTAATGCATCCTCATAAATGGAATTACACACATGCACACAGGCACACACACATACACACACACCGAAAACACACAAGCAGGCCAGCGTGTGATGCATGCACTTAAACAGCAATTCATTCAATCCCCAGTTGTCATGATTATACATTTGGGTTAGATTTGAAATGTATCTTGATTAAATATTGAGAAGGACCACTCTCACATTGCATGTTCTTAATGTTTCACTCTTCCTCTGAGGCTCTTGACAGTCACTCTCTCTGATAAGTGTGTGTGTATGTGTGTGTTCACACATGTGCATTTCTAGATGAACATTAGCTCATCAACTTATATCTACATACAGTATCTATTACAGTTTGTGTGTGTGTGTGTGTGTGTGTGTGTGTGTGTGTGCGTGCGCACATGTCATTTATTTTGTAGGACACTATACTGAACTTTTTCTTTCATTTTGTTTCTGTTGTCTTTCTTTCTTACTTACTTTTTTCCTTTCTATATGCTGCACTGCACATTAACTTGCATCATCTGCTGCGACAAAGCCTTTTACGGCAACGAGTATCAAGACAGTGAGATGACATAGACACAAAATCACTGGATGAGAGCTGCATATTTGTGACTTTTGACAAGCAGACCACGGTTACTTTGGACATGTTTGTGCATGCTAGCAGAGATCAGTGACAGACCACAAAGCTCCCTCTCTCTCCCTCTCTTCCTTGCTTTCTCTCTCTCCCTCCCTCTGTGTGTGTATATGTGTGTATGTGTGTGGGTGTGTGCATGTGTGTGTCATAAAGCCCACTGGTGGAGTAACAGTAGACTGGCAGTATTCCCAGACTGGGTTGCATTAGACATGCACACTAGCAGAGCTCTTCAGGTCGATGTTCTGGCTCTCCAGCGTTGCGACTCTTTGGCATGATGAGCCGAGAATACTTTGGAAACAGGAAAACAAAGTCCAGATCCTGCCCCACATTACATTTGGAAAATAGCTAATGAGATATATTACACTGTGAATACTGTGTGTGTGTGTGTGTGTGTGTGTGTGTGTGTGTGTGTGTGTGTGTGTGTGTGTGTGTGTGTGTGTGTGTGTGTGTGTGTGTGTTTGTGTGTATGTATATATGTTTGC
>OMKK01084798.1:0-10936 GCA_900302305.1 Polymixia japonica
AGCTGTAGGGAGGCAGCAGCGGCTCAGCTGGGGACTGACACAGCTGTAGGAGATCAGTCTGAGTAGCGGCCTGATAGATATGCGACAACTAACATTGCGTTTGATCTCTTGCAGTGGAAGCTGGGTCCCAATACACAAGAGCTGTCACATATTTGGAGGCTGGGTGTCTGTAGCAGGCACAGAACAGAAAGGACCGAGATATTTGTGGTGACATTTTACCACCACATGTGCGGAGTGAACAAGTAAAGACAAGTAAAGACCGTTTTACAGCTTCTGTGTCCTCTTTCCTTCTGAACTCCCCCCCCCAAACAAAACAGCATGCAACCAAATCAGAAAAGCACACTGTGCTTTTCCCACTTTTGTTTTCAAATCGGCAATTGGAATAAAAATTACACCAAAACCAGAAAACAACTTGTTTTTCGCTATCTATATTATCTGCCCTTACTGACCGCGGGGGTCTAAGGGCCCGGCTCAACTTACATCTGATTGGCTGGCGGGGGCCGCTTGCCTCGGCTATCGTCACACCTGCATTCAAGGATTACTTCACGGCCGCGCACAGATCCGTTTATGTATATATACAGCGTATAGCTTGAGAGCCGCATATAGTGATTTTCCCGTATTGGCCAGGATGAAAAAGCTAAATACGATAGCCTATGTAAGCTAACGTTAGCCTTGTTACGCAGCGTGTCTGTGCTTCATAAATACTTGCAGATGCAGCTGCTGCACAGATTGAAATAAAACACAAAGTCAGATTGTAGAAGTTAAACTATCACTGTAAAGTTGATTAGCTTTCATCCTGTTCTGAGTGTAGTTCAAAATCAGCTGTTTTTTAAACTACTGGTAGTAGCAGCTATGTTATTATTAACAACACCCCAACACATCTAGCTGTGAAATCAGTAGGCTAGTCAGACACCCCAAGCCCTCACTGATAGGCTTTTAAAAAAAAGGCTTCTTTCTTGGTTTCCAGTAGATCTGGCGCACAATAAGTCTGTGTGTCGTTGGGTCCCTGCAAGGTTCCGCAACGGCGTCGAACTACGATTACTCAGAACCTTCCCACATGATCTATCAGGCGCCCCACCGTAGGGCAGATCGCTGGAGACAGATGTTGAGTGTTGGTGCGCAGCGTGTCATGTCTGAAGGCACAGGGGTGACAGAATCAGCTGCACAGGTCCGTGGCGCTGCTAACCCTAGGGTATCTATAAGAGTTCAAAAAAATTATCCCTTTACTTTGTCTCTATTGGTGGCAGTCAATGGTAGCTCAAAAACCTTTCCTGAAAGTGAATAAAAATGTGAAACCAAAAAATGACCTCAAAGGCAAAATGCATAAGCACAACACGTACAGGCCTGTACAGTCAAATAAGCCAAAAATATTTCTATAACCTTTTAGGCTCTCTGTCTCCGTCTGTGTGCGTGTATGCTCAGGTTCCAGCTTCACTGCGAGAGAGAGAGCAAACGGACAAGCAGTCCAGATGCTCGCTCTGTTAATCAGTCGCACCTCTTGCAGCCGTGTCTGCTTCCCTGATGAGCCACACCTGGCTCTCCACCTACGACTGATGCTTCAGCCACGGCTAGACAAGAGTGTATGGATTTAAATGTCTAAAAATGCATCTTTTTTAAGGAGAGCAAATAGCTGTCCTTAAACACATATATGGTTTCTGCAGTCCTTAGTCCTCTCAGAAAGTCCTTATAACTAAGACAATGGCTTTAAATATGCTGTTATAGGGTTGTGCGATATGACGATATATATCGTGTGACGATAGAAAAACGTCTATCGTTTCATATTATGCTCCATCGTTTGTTTTGTTGTGTCGCGAATCACTGCGATTACAAATGGGAGACAGCTGGGCAGACCAAGACTAGACAAAGAAATACGACTAGACGTAGAACTGAGGGAAACAGACAGGGGAACCTAACGCACACGGAAATACAAAACCTAGACGTGAACATAACCCAGGCGAGACACGGCTGAGACGAGAAGACGCCGGGTTGCACGAGGGGGGAAACGCTGAGCCACAGGGAACACGGGGAAACCAGAGGGAGGGACACGGAGATGGCAAGGTACACAGAGAGGGAGACAAAGAGATACAGAGAGGGCAGAGAGACACTAATAAACAGAGAGAGAGAGAGCAAGGTACACAGAGAGACTCAGAGAAAGTGAGAGAGAAAGACAGATACAGAAAGGGCAAGAGCGCGAGGGACAGATACAGAGATACATTTATAATATTCTTAGAAATGTTTCCATCTTGATACAGAGTCGTTGACTATGCAGTGGCAGGCTAGGTCTTACTCTATATTTAGAAGTAAAGCCTCTAATCGGTTAACTGTTGCCTGGTCTTTGGCTGTGGCCCTAAGCCCTGCAGCACCAGCTGCTCCCACTGGCTCTCCTCCTCCTTACGCTCCTCTCAGTAACCCCGCGTTCCTCAGTTTCCTCCTCTCATCGCCCTCTCGATGTCTCCTTCCTTACTCTACTCCCCCTTTTGTGGTAGAAAACTGTGGCGCCTGAGAGTCTGATCAAAACATGTTTCTTGATGGACACTGGGTTAAGGGTCTGCAATGTGTGATTGTGTAACCAGGATGTAGTAAGTGGGGATGTCAATCGTTTTGGCAGAAGTAATGGTAAAGTAAGATACACACGTGCATGGTCACCTACTGTACGTGCACGCAAACACACACACAAGTACATGAACGGATGAACTGACGTCAATAGAGGGTATAAAGGTTGGGGAGACAATTTGGGAAAAGGTCTGTCTGATAATTTACTGTTGTATCTGTATCATATTCTTTTGATAATAAATGACCCGCGAAGTGGCTGCATTATAACTAAGCATGACTCTTTATTGAAGTAACTCAAACTTCTACACTTTCATCCTGTTCCTCCTCCATGTCTCCATCTCCCGACGTCCCCCTGCTCTTATCCCCTCCGTCTTCTCTTCCTCCTCACCAGTGTACTTCTCTTATCTTAACCCTTGTCTCCACCCACACTCTCATTCTGCACGCTGGTTCTCCCCAGGCCAAACTCCTCATCCTCCTCTTATAATAGTTATGACATCATTTCCCCGAGGGGGGTCAATAAAGTCGTATCTTATCTTAGAAAACCAATTGATTTAATGTGGTTACTTTTTTTATTTTAATTGTGTTACTTGTCCAGCAATGCGTCCGACGTTTACCGTTTGTTCAGTTTGCAGCACATTTCTGAAAATGGGTTGTGACAGAATTGTGTTTTCCACCCTCCCAACTCTCCTTCCTCCTCCACCTCTCATCTGTACCTTTTCCTTTCTGCTCCTCTTCCTCTTCTCCTTCATCCTTTCCTCCTACTCACCATTCTTCCCCCAGCTAATACTCAGCAGCCTCAAATCGTCAAATATGCCCTCCCTTCTACATCCTGTCGTCTTCCTCCTCCTCCTCCTCCTTCTCCTCCTCCTCCTCTTCTGCTCTCTGTTGATTGAGGAATCTGTTGGTCTTTGGTCGAGGTGTCATTCGATCTGAGGGGACCTTAAAGAGGCCTCTCAATTTGGTCCTGGAGGGTCGAAGTATAGCTCTTACATAAATAATCTATGAAATGAATTCCAGTTTTACCTCATTCTGCAACAGAAGTTACCAGTTTATCAGTGCAGGGTTTAGGCAACATTTTCCTCAAGCTGTTGGCTTGCCGGCCCATGACTTGATCGACAGCCTTCACCTCAATGCGCATTGGGGTTGCAGGGCAGACCCAGGTCAGCCCGTTGACTCAACACGCACTGCCACAAACCGACTGCAACAAGCACGAGAGGGGGACCCACCACTGCTCCACAGCACCATTTTAACTAGTAGGAAGAATCATGTAGAGCATCTTTAAGCTTAGAGATCAGAGGACCTTAAGTCTTCTGCTCGTTCTCACCTTCAGGTCTTCAGGGGCCGACTCATTCCGTACAACTTCCCCAACTATCTCTCTCTTTGTTTCTTTCTTCCTCTACTGCTACTGCTAACATAATTTTTTGCATCAACCTTTCCATGCTTTCTCTTGTAACTCTTTCCATCAGTATGAGCTCAGGGGGGAAAGTGCGTTGCGGTCCAACAAGAGCAACTCGGAGAACATATCTGCACCTCAAGTGCTCATTCCTATCTAGATAAAAGTTAAATAAATTAATGAATTCATGTCACTATACTCTCTAGATTAAAACAGATGGAGGGCCTTCTCCTAAAATCAAAATGCTAATTATGATGCTGATAGTAATTTATTATGCTCATGATCAAAAGCCTCCTATCAGCTGACTATGAAGTGTACTTTTAACATTTAACACACTTAGCTATAACTCTTAAGAGTGACTTACAATAAGCGCAACAATGGATCGTGGATCAAAAATACTACAACTAACCAGTAGTAGGTAGTGCGAGAGCCGCGTGTCTGATCAATACATGCAACAAAATATTCCTGTGTCCCTTGAATGGTCGTGTGTGATATAGAATTGATAAGATTAGAAAAAGGAGCGAAGAGACCGGCAGAAAGGTTGTTTTACTTAATTCTACACTACATCCCGCTATGCCATAAGTCTATGTACTCAAGGGACTCCCATCATTTTAGCAACACAGATGATCTTACCCAGTATATTTCAGTGAATGGGTACGCATCACTCTCTGGCAGAGGAGTGAAATCGGTGCGGCAAACCTGTGGGCGAGGCTGCAACTGCAACACAGAGTGAACCGTCTATTGTAGATGTAACTTATGTAACTGTATCTTTATTATGTCTGCACAGCCCCGAGACCTCCCTCCAGCCCAGTACTCTCTCGCTCGCTCTGAATTATTCAGTGTTAGGGCCCATACACGTTGTTGATCTGTGTATTATTCAGCGTGCCGATGAAAGTGCAGCCGGCTGGATGAAAGGGGAGCAGGGAGCATGTGCTTCGTAGGCCGAAAGAGAAAGGGAGAGAGAGAGAGAGAGAGAGAGAGAGAGGGTTGAGGAGAGAACAAAAGAGAGATGAAGGGAAAAGAGTTTTGTGGAAAAAGCGAGAGATCGTTTTTCAAAGGTAGCGGAAGTAGAATCTTTGCACGGCCGGGGAAAAAAAGCTATGCAAGAAAGCAAATGAAAGGGGAGACTGAGCCTTGGGAGTAAAGTTTCTTGGACAGATGACCCGCGCTGAGGAAGCGTTTGTTTACAAACAAAAGGACGTTGCGTTGCATCATATTTTTAGCTAACGTTAGCTAGCATTCAATACCCATCCTTGGAGCAGACCAGTGCAGGGGGGGCAGGATGTGACTCTGAGCTTTGACCCACCAAAACTAGTGGAGACGCAAGGTACTGCAGCTGGAAGTACTGGACTGCATCTGGTAAAATTGTCCATAGACTTCCATTCAAGTTTTACTTTTTTTTTCTCCTTTTTTCTCCTCTCCTTTTTTCTCAAATTCTGACTGTCCTAAGCACACAGCCATTGGTTATCCTCAAATTTCAGGGGTGGGGTGTCAGGGGGGTGTTGTTTCAATGTTTTCAGTTGAACAAGTGGACACAAGCACCCTATTGAGTAGAAAATCCTACATATTTCACCATTAAGGCCAAATAGATAATATCTATCTTCCAGGGTTTATAGCCACTTAGTTTAACTTTATTTGCAAATGTATATAACTGGGAACTTTATATCCACTGTTTAAATTGAGTTAACGTCCCCTGAGATTTTAGCTCGTATGCCAACCAACCAGACAGCCACTTAAACCTGGTTCATGCTTAATGTGGATGCAGAGGGGCCGCGTGGACAAACTGACGTCAAACGGAGAGCCACGCTGGTTGCAGATGAGGGTCTCAGACGAGGGTTGGGAGTGATAGCACGCACCTCTGGAACTTTGTAACAACACAGACGGTGTTGTATATGATGCATCCACGCCTCCATCTTTAATTTGTTAATTTTTCCCCGTTAAGCGGTTTCCGGCTAGCATGTCCACTGACAGAGCCAGGGCCCTCGTTTATCAACAGTGCATAGAAAATACTTTAGAATAATAATAATAAACTTTATTCCTATAGCGCCTTTGAAAACCAGAGTTACAAGGTGCTTCACAAAATACAATACCATACAATATAGGTGCACAGATAGCGAACATAGAGAAATAAAACAAAACATTTAAAAGAACATCATACACAGAAAATGCAATAAAAACAGAGAGTGGTCAAAGATAGAGAGATAAAACTAAAATATAAAAAGAACATTATTAAAGCATTTGAATAGACATAAAAATACACATATGCCAGTCTGTACAGGTGGGTTTTTAAAAGCTTTTTGAACTGAGGCCCTGAGGCACACACTCAGCTGATCTCATACCGAGGGGCAGATTGTTCCACAGTGTTGGAACTAAAACGGTAAAAGCATGATCCCATTTTGTCTTAAGCCCGGACTGTGGAACGTTTAACAACATTTGGTTCTCTGATCTGAAGGGTCTCTGCAGAATAAGGGGTTAAGAGTTCTGAACTGTAAAGCGGAGCCAGACCGTGTAGGGATTTAAAAGTAATCAATAGAATCTTAAATTGAATTCTGTAACGAGCCAGTGTAATTGGGACCGTATCTATGTTCCCAGGGTCCTAAGTTCCCAGGGTCATATGGAATTAATTACTATTCTGGTCCCAACGGCTCGCAAATTAGGTGCCGCTGATTGGGCCGCGCAGCATATCGCAGCATCGCCCACGGACAGGACCCTGGGACCCTGGGAGAGCACATATATAGAACTGGGGAACTTAGGACCCTGGGAACATAGGAATGACCCCGTGTCATTTGGCCAGGACTGAAGTGATGCGTTCCCTACGTTGACTGTTCGAGAAGTCTTGCTGCTGCTTTCTGCACCAACTGTAGACGGGCAACTGCTGCATCGTTTAGGGCAAGTAAATAATGAATTGCAGTAGTGTCGGCGGGAGGAAATGACGGTGTGGATAAGTTGTTCAACTGTGTTTTTGGGGAACATTGGTTTGACTTTGGCAATATCTCTAGAGTTGTAAACAGGACTGAACAAGGCTCTTAATGTGCTGATTGAAGTTGGTTGAAGAGTAAAACAAGCATGAGCACTTAAGGTAGCAGCAAAGTCTGCAGCCGAATTGCTATTCAAAATGTGCGTACACTGTTTGCGTAGAACGGGGAATAGCCGAAATGCAGTTTATATCAAATAAAAGCATTTTATGATCTGAAATAAAAAAAAATCCCTCAAGAAGAGGGAGTTCATGTCTAAACCCAGAGTAAAAACTAAATCAAGTGTGGCCCCCGTTCGTGCGCAGGAGATGATACATACCATTTTATATTAAAAGATTCGCACATAGTTAAAAATTCAGATGTGAAACGATTACCAGGACGGGCAACATGAATATTAAAATCACCAACCGATATAATGTGGTCATAACTAAGTAGAAGAAATAAAATCTGAAAATAGATAGATAATACAGCACACAGGGATATGAAGATTCATTTTGAACATCAGTACTTCAAAGCCGGGAGGTTCCTCCGCTGAGATGAGGGCCCCGCTTAAACGTTTTTTTTTTTTTATAGACACCAGTCCACCACTGAGCCCAGTTGAAGAACATATTATTGAGGGAACACAAACAGCACTTATGTTGCCAGTTCTAAGCCATGTCTCAGTTAAGAAGAGAAAGTCCAATTTACTCGGTCGAGATAAAGTCATTTAGGAAAAAAGTTTTATTAGACCTTATATTTAAGAGGGCACGGCTACCAGGAGAAGTGCATTTCCATTTAGTCTGTCCACAAAAAAACACCTGCTTCAGCAGGGAGAGAGCGAGGTGTCCAGTTAGGGTGACGGTTGTCTATTGGTAATACGGACAGAGAATGAGAAGAGGTGGAACAGCAGCGCGATCATTCCACAAGGGGGAGCCGGAGCGAGCGAAGGGTGCGACGGGGTCTTTGTTGTGGGCGCAGGGGAGGAAGAGACGTCTAGGTAGGCACACGTGTGATGAAAACAGTCAATCAGAGCGTGGAGGACAGAACGGCGCGCTGCAAACTAGCAGCAAGCATACGACTACCTAGCATGTTCAGGCGAAGACCGTCTCTTCTATACGGACCCCAGTGTGGGAATCGGTACAGAAATAAAAGCGTTTGTTTTTTTCCCACAACTGTTCCAACAAAGGCAAAGCAGCCACAGCGCACCGTTACGCATGGTCATCACACCCCTTTTATAACCCCGTTATAAAACCCCAAACAATCAAATTACTTTAACATCTCGAATTTATGGCAATTCGATTGGGCCACACACTTAACGAGCCCATAATAAAAGTTTATTGCAAATAGGGAGATGCTTTTTGGGCGAACAAATAAATGATTAAGGCCTGGATGTTCCTCTAGGGCCTTATCCTATTAGAGGTCTTTGTAATGTGATATGGAGCATAAAGAATTTATTTGAAGTGGCGATCAAAAAGTTCACACCTGATTTAACTGCTGTGCTGACGGAGTCGCTATTTCCGTGTCCAAAACGTCTGCACGCACGGGTCAGAGTTTCAGTAGAGGTACGCGATTCTCCCGTCAAGATTTGTTTTTATAAATCCCAACTTTTGCGTGGAAAGAGGCGCTTTCAAGACCCTTTTTGTGTGTATGAACCAGGCTTTACTGTACTTACTTAAGGCTACGTTGCCCATCACTGATTCACTGACTCACACAACATTCTAATAAGGGTTTATTCACTTCCATAATATTGTGTTGTCTACACAGACACACTGGCCCTAGCAATCTTATAAAAAGGTTCATTAGAAACTAACTGGTTTACATGCATAAGGGATAGCTCACATGCAGGTGAAGGTCTTACTGGGGATGTGCTGTTTATATGCGTCACATTTTGGTCACCAGTATACCTGTAAACAAGGCAAATAAACATATTTTTATAAATAATACTATTTGTATATCCTTACAATAACCTTGCATACAATAAAAATTAGTAAGTATGTTAAATATATGCCTATGTGTTTGAGCATGTGTATAGGGTACATGTGTATGTGTGTGTGTATTATTGCTGCCTCCATCGCTATGCCAACAGGTGGAAATGCTCTTACCACTTGGATCTCACTGTTATTGAGTGGCCACTGCGCAACTAGGCCATGTTCCTTCGAGTGAGAAGCTATGTCCAGATCCCTAATGCAATAGGATCAACCTAACAAGATTACCCCCAACTGTTTGACCAAATGCCTGTACCATAAGCTCCTAATGCTTTGGATGCGTTTGACAATAGCATGCAGGGAATCTCTACCACTGTGCAACTACTTGATAGTTTGTTAGTAGACTAGGAAGCAATTAATTGATTCACGAAAGCAAGCACGGAAAACAAAATCTTACAGGTCTGCTTAAGTTTTCATGAAAAGTCATGCCAAATGCAAGCTATGCACCCGCACTACACGGTATAGAAATAACTGAAACAGAATGGTTGTTTGTAAGCTGCTTTGAGGCTTTGCAGTGCAATGCTACGTCTTGGTTATGATTGATGTGTTTTCGTTGTTAACTAGACCGTCTAGTCTAGACCACAGGGACGCGCACAAGGCCGGGCTAAGGTTGCCAGAGCAATAGCCCATTTGACCTCTTTGGCTGAGCTACCCCTAAAGTTAGACCAAATTAAATATCATCCAAACTTTTATTACTTTTTGGTAGACGTGCCTCCGTGGGGCCAGAGCCGTAAAAAAGAAAAAAGTGACGCAATGCAAAGCGACGCCCTATGCCCCCTGTCACGTGACACTGCCTCCAGGTGAGTTTTTTTGAAGTTGTGGATAAAGGATAAATGGTATAACCAACAGGATGCCCTGTGAACAATCATGTTTGCATCACGTCACGCAATATTGCCTTATATTATGCTATCACATGAACCAATCTTAGCTAGCTAGGCAGCAGGCTACATGCAAGATAACTCCTCAGTTATGACCATCACATTAAGTAGATGTTTTGTAGAGATACGGGTATCTGATGGTTTTGACTGTTGAATCACGCTAGATCACATATTGTTTACAGTCAATATGAAGCTACGTGTCGTGTGCAGACCACGCCAACCTGACACCACGTTAGCACGCGTTGGCAGGACAAACACCCGCGTTAGCTTCTTTCTAACCCGTGACATGAACTACTAGCTATGTTCTTGAACACGCTTCATTCAGGTTGTGATGATTTTTCAAGTAACAAGCAGATGTAGCTGATAGACGTTGCCTTATTTTTCATTATGAGATGATAACTTGTAATGCTCAAATTGGTTGAAATGTAATGCATGTTTTTTTTTCATGTAATTTTAATTGTGGGTGCTTACAGTAGGCTACAATGACTTCCAAAAGGAGGAGACTACAACAGAGAGAGAAAGAGCTAAGAGGAAAGCAACTTTGCAGAGCTGGACTCAGACTACCAGCAGGTGAAGCATTATGATAGAAATGTCAAAGCAACCATTTCCTACACAATTCATTGAATGTGAAGTAGGCCTATTTTCTCAGAAGCATTTTTTTTTAAGTTGTAAGTAATAATAATAATAATACATTTATTTTGTAAGGCGCCTTTCATGGCACTCAAATGCGCCGTACAACAACAAAAAAAATACAATTAAAACACACTTACAATACAAAAGCAGATATAATAGTGCAGAATTTGCAGCAGAACAACAGACAGAGGAACATTAACAATCACACGCCTGCCTAAACAAGTAAAGCAAGCTAATAACTTAACTAAAAAAAACGAATATTTCCAGACAAATACACAGCGTGTTACATCTTTCACCCTTTCTTCAGGTTAGAGCAACAGCCCCTCAAAATGTCTATGCACGTCCCTGCTAGACCATCTAAAACGTGTTCACTTCTTCTTCTTCTTCTTCTCTGCAGAATACAGAGTACAGAACTAAACTAAACAACGCACGGCGTTCCACTAATTGAAAGTTTAATTATCTTTAAAGTTAGACTCGTTGTTAAACAGACTCACCTGAACTCTCAGCCGGCGTGCAGAACACGACGATGTGGACTTTCTT
>OMKK01084817.1:3390-19865 GCA_900302305.1 Polymixia japonica
AGATTGTCTTAGAGCTGGAGAGCCTCTGCTCTCGCCAAAGCATCATAGATAGCGTTCACCGTTCTTTGACAGCGGCAGTCACCACATGGAGAAACACGCCGTCAGCTGTCAGAGAAGATAGCACTCTCACACCACAACTAAAGTTAGGCACCCGTCACAGTTCGACTGACGGGCTTGACATAGGTATTTGTCACAGTTTGACATAGTTTGAGTAGTCGAGTAAACAATTGTAACATCATTGTCACCGCGTCAGCTGTTACGTTTGACCTGACCTGTGTGTTGAAAACAATTGTTTGTGCCTGACTTTAATAAACTGGACACTGTATTTGCTCCTCATCTGTGTGGTTATTGGTGAATTGTTGTAGTAGCTAGTGTCTTTGTGTAGGTACCCTGCTCCGAAACATTGTACGGTCTTGTCTCTACAATTTCCAGTCAGCCTGTATTTCACATTCTCGCTGGCCGTCTTATTTTAAGATATCCCCTTTCAGAAGTCGACTCCACGACGCCCTGCCACGCCTTAGGCCTTTGTTGAAATGACGGCGCCGGGGCCGGCAGACAGACCGTCTTATGGCGAGAGACGTCGTGTGATCTTCGCGATGCCAGTGAAGAAACGGTTTTCGCTGCCGTCGATGGTCATTGGGTACTCGCCGGGCCTTCTCTAGCCCTCCTGGCATGATTAAACTCGGGGGAGAGTCATCAGATTCGCTGGCGCTTGGAGATTAGGCTGATCTCAGTCAATCCCTCAAACTGAAGACACACTCTGCCATTGTAATTTTATGTTAATGGAGAGATATCGCTCACAGTGAAGTAAGTGGTAAATCTCCCTCTCTCTCTCCACATCTCACTCTATCTCTCTTGGTCTTATTCTTTCCCCCTCTCTCTCTCTCTCTCTCTCTCTCTCTCACTAGCTAGCTCTCTTATTTCTCTTTCTTTTCTTTCTTTGGACTTAGCTGGAGTTCATAAAAACAATCCCTGACACCTTCCTCGGTTCTATTCAAAACAAAGCTGGTGTGTAAAGGGTTGCGTGGCTGTTTAACACGGCTGCACTCTTTTGTAAACGCACAACGGAGAACAGAATAGTTTTAAAAGCTCACGCTGGCACCGTCGAGTGTCTGCTTTCCCTTTATTTAATCATCTTCCCTCTTTCCTCGCTGTACATATGAGCCAATGTTATGCTCTGCTTAGCTGATTCAGTCCATTGACAAGTCTGCATTTTATTTATTTGTTTAAATGTATTTGTTGTAGTAGAAAGTGTTTTTCTTCGGGGATTATGCTATCGAGTGCTAGTTCAAAATGCATACGGGATGAGAGGCTTTATTGTACGCGGGGGTATGCAGCATTGCAAATTGCTTTCGGTTCTGAGCAACATCGCCGCTCTCATGTTCATTAAGAAAACAGCTCACACTTGGAGGGGGTGAGGTTAGCCGCAGTCCAGCACACAGAAGGAACATCTTTTACTTGCACGCCGCATAGATGGGAATGTCAAACTCTACCCTTGATAAACATTTAGTGGGCACTGCTGTCGTTTTCGCCGTGGTTCAATTATCTCAAGTGCAAAAACTGGGCGTTACGTGAAAAATCACAACTGGCTTGACCTCTATGTTTTCAACTGACCTTGAGTCGATAAAATGCCTTTATCTTCGTCTGTGTCATTAATTAAACGTTCTACCACATGAAATAGCTGGTCACACTAAGGGATCGGTATCGAACATGAAAAGTGTTAGTTAATTAATTAAAGTGTTAGTTAATACCTAACTGTAACATCTTCCATCTACTTTTATAATTTATGTATCGCCACAAAGCTCCAGTTTATAGATCTCAGAGATTTAGCTGTTAGAGTGGCGTTGGCAATTTCACATCTAATTTCTAAACCAAAGTGACACACTTGCCGAACTGTTAGATAATGAAAAATTAATTGTGAGAGTTGAGTTGGTACAGCATGGGGAAAAAAAGCTACGGTTGAAATATCTTGTCTTCATTCTCAGCGACCTGTAGTGGTCCTGCCAGATGGTGGCAGTTGAAAGAGACTGTGTGCGGGGAAGGAAAATATGGGCCATTTTCTGTCTCTCACTTGATGGTGCATCTGGCGTACGGAGAGTCTTTTAGTCGTCTGAGCTCAGTCTCTGAGATCTATAATTTGGAGCGTCGTATTGGTACAATGAAACACGCTAATTCGAGTGGACACAACGTCATCCTCTAAGTTGTGAGTTAGAGTATTAAAGATCTTTCCCTGTTCGTTTTCTCAACAACAGTTAGGTTTTTGCAGGTAACCTACAGTTTTTGGAGTTGAGAGAATTTAAACGCATCGAAGCAGCTTTTCAAGAATAAAGGTGACATGATGACACTTTTCAATAAGGGTACAACAATTAACCGTTAATTATCATTAGTTAATGCAGTAATAATTGCATTTTCTTTTAACATGTATCATGAAGTCTTCATCTTTTTAAATTTGAAATGAATCATGTTGATAACAGATGGTTGTCATGATGAATATATAACACAAAGAGCATTAATACATGGTTAAGTATAAATTGATACCTTAGTTAACATGAACATCATTAGTAAATGATTACTAGACACATTGATTGATTGATTGATTGATTGATTGATTGATTGATTGATTGATTGATTGATTGATTGATTGATTGAATTTATTTATGGATCAGAAGACAACAAATCCAAGGGATGACATGCAAAAGTGACAACACTTATTTCCAGCACGGTCCCCCGATGTTAAAACCAAATGACATACAAAAATAACATATAAAACTAAAGGCAAAAGTCCAATACAAGAAATCCATCTTCTGCATATCTAGAAACAAAACAATAACATCCTGACCCAATACCAAGATAGCGCATTTCTAAAACCAACATTAAAACAATCTAAGTACGACCTGACAGCTATTAGGCTACTTTACCCCAAAGATAAGAGCGAACCTGACCTTTAAACCTTCCTCTAGAACCTGACATTTTAACATTAAGTGGAAGGCTGTTCCAAATTGAGATCCCTGTGTAGTAAAAAGAGCTCTGAGCCATAAACTTTACCCGTGGCACCTTACAGGAGCGGACACTGGCCCTGGTATGGTGTCCATGCTGCGTATGGACCATATCGATCTGAGCCTTCAGATAGCATTAGTTAACTGTTATTAATTGTTAATGCTTATTATTGCATTTGTTCTTACAGATTTTAACTTCTAGAGGGGTGTGGTGGTAACCTTTATTTAACTCACCAAAACTCAATACAGATGTATGTTACTTGTTAACCTGTGTTATGTTAACAAACCTTACAAATGCAAAGAAACCTCTTATAGGTTTAACATACACTTAGACCATGTTTGACTCACACACATTGGCTGTCAGTCCGTGTTTGAAAATGTGAGACGTTATGTTTCAGAGTGGAACAATATCTTCAGCAAATCACAATGTCAACAAAGCAAATGGCAAAGCAGCAGGGGTTTTTAACAGAGGGTGTCACCCTGTAACTTGTGACCTACCATGTCAGGTGGCATGATAATGTATAATCTACTGCCCATACCTCAATTTAAGATGCAGTGATGCAGTGACATTAGAATAAAGATATCAAATAGGAATCATGACTGTACAAAAGCACTTTATGTGACATAAGAAACCAATACTATCTATTACAGACTGACTTGGGTGATATAGTATTTTGTAGTCTATTTATTTAAATGTGATTAAAGGTTTATGTGATCTGGTAGTTCATACAGGTTAATTATTATAAAACATGACCCCGTATACATTAGGTGTACAAAATATTAAGACCATCTTGCTAATCTTCTTGGAGAGACGGTGTCAGAATGGGTTGAAATCATTTTTTCATGTCCATCTACATCTCCCCTTAATGACTGAGGAGGAGTCGATCAATAATGGATCACAAGTTTGACATGGATTCACCTGGTCAGTCTACTTCATGGACGAGTCGGTGATCATTAAACGTTGTATTTGAGGAATAGAGTATCAGCACTCTTCTAGCTGACTTTCACGCTTTGCGGACTCGTCGAGTAGGTACGAGATCTTTGACATACGAGTAAGAATAATTATTATGCGATGGCACAATTTTGTATAAATCCGAAATCCACCCATACGCGTGGGAATCCCCCCGGGGATGTAGTTAATGTGGACAGTTTTTTCTTTGCTGATTATAGGATTGTTTCAGGATTAGTCTCGATGATCAAGATGGTATCAGCTTTCTTGTTTAGGTGAGACTTGTTGGGTAGAGACTTATTTAGGACCAGTGCTACTGTATATAATCATACGTTGAGCTGCTAAAAGATCAAAGGAATAATACGGAATTTCCCCTTAGCCCTGACTTTAACAAGCTAAACGATTGACCTTCAAAATAACTCTACAGAGAATGGGAGGACCAGGACCTTGAAAAGTAAAAAAATCTCCTTTTTTTTTGTAGAGATTTTCATATCTTAACTTGGAGATGGTGTTTTTTGAACTTGAAGCTTTTGAATCAATATCAGAGGGGACCGCACGTGCTTAGATTATGAGGCTTTTGATTTTTTTTAGCTGGCTTGCAGTTGAACTCTTAGCTGTTAACATGAAACCTTATCCTTCCTCCATAGGCATTCTGGGAGGTTAGGGTTACATATCTTTAAGTGCACAAGAGAACATTCAGGACTATTTCATGGCTGTTCTCCAGGCGAAAGTGTCTGTTCGTGTTCGGTCTTAGACGACACGTTGGTATGCTGTTGTTTTGGCACCATCCGAACCTGAGGACTTCAGTAGTGACTGTTAAATATCTGCCGTGCAGTGGGGAAGGACAGAGTGGTGGATACCCATCATAGTTACTGAAAGCAGGCTATTTTTCTAAGAGCCTCAGTTTTGTTTTGTGTTAAACTCGGAACTCTTCCTTGCAGCGACAGAAAGAGAAAGTAACAGTGTGATGAATTCTGGGAAAATACCCCCTCCCCCCAAAAAAAAGAGATGAGCATCTAGAAAGAAAAATGAAAAAAAAAAAGTTTTGTTCAAAAATGGATCCAATTCCGTCAAGTGACACAGATCCACGTTGGATTGAAACTTTGTGGTTTGGTTTTTGTCACGCAGCCGACGGTGACGCAGGTTTCACGCTATTTTCCTCTAGATTCACACCGGACTCAGCAGCCAGGCCGGATGCGCACGTACCGGCAGAGCCCTTTACAGCCGTCTTAAGACAAATTTCTATCCTTCTAATCGTCCTCCCACGCATCTGCCCCCGCGTGACCCCCCGGGGGTGGGCGGACTACATCTCCTGACCCGTACAGCCTGCGGCGCCAGAGTTCCCGACAACATCAGCAATTACAGCTAACGTTAGCGAAGGAACGAGCGTGTCATTTATCTCCAGTGAGGCTGACTGATGCCGTCACGCAGGCTGTTGTTTGGGAGGTTGGTTCACATTCAAGGAGGACTTTTGTGTGCAGGGTTTGCACGCCAGGGCTTAAAATAAACAATACAAAATATACAGCATAATGACATTCATGTGATTCAAAACACACTCTACCCCCCCTGGGTCATTTTGTCCTTGTTTTATTATTGCACGACACTGAATTAACTGAACTTTGTTTTGATTTCATTTAATCATTATGAGCATTGTTATGCTAAATATAATAGTGGAAGTGGAAGAGGCACGGAAAAGAAAACGACAACATTTGCTTATGAGTCTGAATCTTGTTTGTTTATCAGCGAGTGTGATAAATGCACAGGTTTTGGTAACATTGTTGCAAAGACACATAAAGACACGTTACGTTGTGATTGACGTGCTCCTGGGATAACAGCCTCTCATACGGTGTAATCAGAGAGCGGCCATATGGTGTACAGTACAGTATCCATATCACTTCACAGGGGAACCAGACTCAATTAAAGGTACACAAGGAATATTATACAACCGGTGCAATGGTCAAAAATGTGTTCCGACGGCGCTGATAATGTACGATAGACGTTTAGTCTTCAATTAATATTACAAGCGGCGTTCAGAGCTGCCGTTATAGTTCTGTTCCTTCACCTGACATTTCGCGTCGAGAACACACGCAGCTTAAAATTGCAAGCCCAGTGGTAAAATCATTATCTCAACTTCTGGTAGAATAACGTTACATATTGCAAACCAATTAAGGATAATAATATCCTGTTTTCTATGAGATTTCAGAAGTCCCCCCGCCTCTGTTTCTGCTAAGAAGTTGGACTTCCGCCACATTCAAATGTGCCCCACTGTTTTTTATTAATTCATCTACTTTTCCGCCTCGATTCATTTTAAAATATTGAGCAAATTGGGGTGAGAAGGCACGTGAAAATACAGAGTATGCATTACAAAAATGTTTTACAAAATAATGAGTTCTTTGACAACTCACTCCATATTCCTCTTTGAAAAATCTTTCTTAGAGTTTAGAAGATCCAGTCTGTAAAAATTCAGTGAGCTACGATCTTTTGAAACGTACCATCACTTCTAGTTTTCTATTGTGTGCTATTGTTCATTGTTTACAAGAAAGTGTTCCTCGTTTAAATATTGAATCGTTTTTCAAAAACCTGCAGATATTGAGTACGAGATATGTTGCCTAGCGCCCGGTAAACGCTCCCTAAACCTGACTTCCCATATGTTATTCCTCTGATCTTGTACTGTACTGTTCAGTCTAACATGAAAAGGTCTCAACTGTGGCATCAAAGAAGAACTCTGGTGCAGCTCAATTAATAGTCAATAGGAGCTAAACTTTGTGGACAGTAATTAGGGCTTAGATTTTCTTCTTTTCCTCAGGAAGAGCAATATTAAATGAATCTTATTTGGCTTTAAATGCTGACAAAAATTGCCCTTGTGTATTGTACAAATGGCAATATCAATGCTTACTATACTAGAACCATAGTGAAGCTAGCTGTACATTAACTCTACACTACATTGACAATGTGTAGTCATAAAATGTTAAGACACAAATGTAATAATATGAAATATTAAAAAATAGACATACAATAATAATAATAATAATAATAACTGTAACTTTATTTGTATAACTGTTTTTGAATTTTCACTAAGAAACAAATACTGGTATATGTGTTTCACCTGAGGGGTCAGAGTGCAAAGAGCACTCACTTGAGAAGCCCAGAGCAAAGCCCTAGGAGAAAGTCGTGGTTCAATACCCAAGAACACTTAAACGAGGACGTTCTGGCTAGGGGTCACCAAGCCGTCCTGGCGTCTCATGGGGCACAGACCACCTGATCTACCAGGTGACACTCTGGAGCCTGGAGCGGGGCTTCCCAGGGACTGGGAATTAAATCATCACGAGAGGATGAACAGCACAGAGCTGACAGGTGCACAGGCCCACGCCACTGTGGAATCGCCCCTGCAAATCTGGACGTGCATTCCCTCTTTGCACTCCAGCAAACATTGTAGATTCCTTGTGTATACTATAAGTATGCATGTTGTGTGTGTGTGTGTGTGGGGGGATGCATTTGTGTATTTATTTTGTTTGTTTTGAGTGGAGGGTAAATCTAATTGTGAGTTCTAATTTAGTTGCTTATGTCTTGAGAAATGATGGCCTGAGAAATTTTCATGCCAGCCTCTCAAAGAGCCTATGTAAATATACGTAGACTAAGATTAAGATGGCTGAATTAATACTTTACAGGAAATGTGTTTGCATGTATGTAAGTGTCCAGTATTTTACTAATGAAGTCAGAGAAACCCCAGTTAGTGGCCTGAAAACATCTCCAGTTTTTTCGGGAGCGTATCTATGTTCCCAAGGTCCTAAGTTCCCAAGGATCCTACGTTCCCAGGGTCCAATGTTCCCCATGTCCTTTGGTATCAATTACTATTCTGGTCCCAATGGCTCACAAATTAGGCGGCACTGATTGGGCCTGGAGGCCCGTGTTCAGCTGCTCAAGTAGTGCTGGACCGTGCACCTTATAGGACCTTGGGAACATAGAACCCTGGGAGAGCACATATGTAGAACTGGGGAACATAGGACCCTGGGAACATAGAACCCTTTGTATTGTTACCATTATGTGCCATATAAATCTGGGGAACATAGGACCTTGGGAACACAGGAATGACCCCGTTTTTCCCCGAAGGGGAAGTAGGAACAAATTGGAACGTCAACACTGAGAGGGGATGAGAAGAATCAATCCTTCAACACTCAGTCCAACCTGTCCAACTACAGCTTAATTGAGATGGCTTTCAAAGACTCCCATTAGCCCACCTTGACATCCTTCCCTTTTCTGTAATTTACATTGTTTGGCGAGACAGCAAGCCAGTCACGTAACTGTGACTGCAGTCAATCCCTAAACCCCTCTCCCCACCATTAGAGCACACTGACGTTTAATGTATTATCACATTAAAGCCATTGGT
The DNA here is from genome assembly GCA_900302305.1 of Polymixia japonica. Classification (NCBI taxonomy): domain Eukaryota; kingdom Metazoa; phylum Chordata; class Actinopteri; order Polymixiiformes; family Polymixiidae; genus Polymixia; species Polymixia japonica. The sequence continues at coordinate 11,723 of OMKK01084817.1, forward strand.
CATGTCCGCGCTAATCAATCTATTTTAGAAATCTAATCTGTGAGTGTGGTGGTCTGGGAGATGGAGAAACCTGGAAAGGGTTTAACTGCATTAGTTATGTGTGCCTATTAAGGTTTAATGGTCACGGAAGCTATTATATGGTCTTATTCTTCTTTTAGTTGCCTGTTATTGTGTACATGTGTCACCCTGTGATGCCCTGGAGGCAAATGTTCCAAGGAAACACATTAAGGAGACATTAAAGAGTCTGGATTTGTCAGGTGCTTTCTTTCACATGACATTGGTCGTTTTTCTTAATGTCGTGAAACATGGAGCGCGGGCCACAGTGCTTGGCTCTAATTATAAGAATGACATTTTTCTGGCTTCAGTTTTATTAGGTGGAGTTGGCGTGTTCACTCTTCTTACACCAGATGGTAAAAGGAAGAACACTTTATCATTGCCACAGCCAAGCATAGAGGCCAGTAAAAACTAACAACTGATTACAAAATGGTGGCGGGGGAGTTCAGGGGCCAAATGTATCAAACTCTGTGAATTCATCTGTAAAACAAGAGAAAACCGGAAGATTCCGTACGCAAAGTTTCTCCGAGATTTGTGAACACTGCGTACGCGACCGCTACGCACGTTTGTCTCCATAGATCCCGATTTACTTGCGATTGCGCTCCTACTGTGAACGCGCTCCTTGTCCACACCCCGTCAACCCCCACGTTTTACCTTGCATGGTTGTTGAAACGCCCACAATTAGTCCGGTTTCCCCATAAATGGCTCGATGAACCCGTTCTGAAAAATGAGTGATTATTGTGAAGAGAAATGGCCAAGGCAACAGAATTCCAACACATGACCCAACTTTCATACAGAGATCCAAAATAATGTCTCCCGGAAACCTAAAACGATTTATCAACCAGTCGTCATCACAGGCCAGAAAATCCTCACAATCTCTGAACACAAAGCGTCGTTTTCATAAATCTGAAACTCTCGTGTATAAACATCCATATGCATGTTTCGGAGGCCATTTTGTGCGTACGCGCCTTCGTACGTTTGACCCCCCCTGCGCCTTCGAAGAGTTCAGGTATTTCAAAGACTTCAGAATCATTACCCAAATGGTCCCTGCCATGTTATCATGGCAATTTGTCAAAATAATACGAGAGCCCTTCGCTTTGAGTTTGACAGTTTTCACAGAGTCTTCACAGCCTTCCTAAAATATCAAAGCTAGTCCCGCATACAGTAAAGCTTCAGCCCAATCAGTGTTATTGTCAAATAAATCAACCTGAACTATGCTGTGAACCCATATTATTTCTGAACAAAATCATAGCGGAGTGTGAAATTACCCAGAAGCCCTTATTGTCTGTGTGCCGGGACTGAGCAGGCATTTGGAAGCACTGGTGCATTCTGAATGGCTGCATGCTGAGGCCGTGCCATCTCTGAGGATTACATGCATCACAAGCAGGTTTGCCGAAGTTATCATGAGCACTGAGAAAACGTCATTCAGGACCTGTTTTTACTCAGCGGGAGCGGCTCAGCTCAGAGTGGATGAGGCAGATGTCAAGCAGTCAGGAACTGTAGCTAAAACCGCATTCAGGAAGTGATACGTTTACAAAATATACAGGATCTAAAATAACTATTAAACTCAGGTCAGCACTTGTGTACAAACCTGAGTTGGATGTCAAAAGAGAAAAGGATGTCTTAGAGCACAGGTGGCACTTGGATTATCAAGCGGGCATCCACCATCAAATTTGTTAGATTTATTTTTCTTAAGCCTCATATTCAGGGAAGCTTTACTCAGCAAGTAAGCTCTTTTCCAGCATCGCGCTGGTTCATATTCAGTTACATCTATATTGCACCGAGGATCTGCCCAGTATAACCAATCTACTGGTGGCTACTTAGCAGCTCCACTGGGAGAACTGGGGGTTAAGGTCCCTCCTCTAGGGTGTCTCAGTTGGGAGTGGAGGTCTCTTCAGAGCTCTTTTCTTCATCCGGCTTCACTTAGCCACTCCATTAATCATCAACAGTAATCTGCTACTTACTATTCCAGTGAAAATATTGATTTTGATCTATAAAATACAATACTACTAATGTACTAATTGGACAGTTATGGGTTTTTTTTTCTCCATTTTGATAGAACCTCAGTATAAAATAGTATTGTTTTTCATATTACATACATAGAACTTCAAACTGAACTGAACAATGCTTGTACTTGGTAAATATGCTCATAAATGAGAAATCTATTAATCGTGAGTATTATTTAATTGATTGTGTTTCCCAGTCAACTGAACGTGTGTGTGTGTGTGTGTGTGTGTGTGGGCTGGGATATGTTTGCTTGCGTGCTTCATATTTTAATAACATTTCAAGTGTTAATTAATTTCACTGGTTAAAAAGAAAAAAAAAAAAAACCCAAATGAAGTCAAACGACCTCGATCCTTGAGATGTTCTGATTATTTGAGCTCTGCTCTGCTCATTACGCCGATATAACTTATTGTGTCTAACGCTTTGAGATTGAGATAGCGCGTGTCTGTATATGCGTTGGACGCATTTATAGCCTAAGTTATCAAGCAAGTACAAAGAGCGACGTATCAGTCTGGACGTTCTGGGGCAAGCTGTCTTACTAGGGGCCCAGAGCAGTAAAACCAGAGAGAAAGCACAAGGCTGGGGGCTGATAAGGACTGGCACTGATATTGTGGCCAAGCTAATTAGCCAAAAGGAAATTGGGCTCCAGTCCATATCAGTTAGCTCCAGAGAAGCCAATCTCCCAGGGACCCCTCAAGGTGAACAAGCATGGCGCCGGCTGCTTGACACAAGACGGCCATTGATAGCCGAGTGTGTTCAAGCGAAATTTTGGAGGGAAATAAACTATTCTATTTTTGAAAAAAGCCAGTTGGCGGAGGAAGCGCTTTGCTCTCGGTTACAGTCGATGCCAGTTTAAGTCCGGAGCCAATCCCCCTGCGAGTGTCTTTGGAGCACGACCAGTATGGACGTATAGCATGTGTCCGCACTTCCTCCTAAACAGCAGGCTAACACCCACAGTCTTTTTGGTTCTGTTATTTTATTCTAAGGATAAAAGTTCTGCATACTTGGAGCGCGATCAAAACAAACTAACAAACAAATACCACGTAAAGAAAATGAACAATCACCAGGTGTTTAGTGGCAATAGACAGTATCTGTTATATTCCTACATTAGAATATATTTCATTCAGGTTAGTGTAGTTGCATATCATGCAAATGCTAAGTCACCAAAACAGAAAAAAAAAAGCAAAACAAGTACAAACATTACAGGTAAGACTTTAAAACATTAAATTAAATTAAAACAAAAACGATTTCACCACAAAAAGAGAAAATGCAGGAACACAGAACTACAAAACCTAGGCTCCACAGGGAGAACAATACACAAACGACAGGAAAATCTGATAATAATGAATAATGAATAATAATAATGACATATTGATCCCTGTAGTGAACCCCTCAGAGTGCAGCATCATCTATAGAACCTCACAGGGGTTCAATGACTTGATCAAAGACACTCCAGCAGGGTGGTTCTTTGCCAACACTTCCTGTTGAAGTACGGCCTTTCTAACCGAATGTATTTAAAAAAAAAAAAGACTGACACCAGTGCTAATGCAGAAAAGTGCGGAAGTGGCTTAGCTTTGTAGTGTGTTAAACTTCCATGTCAAGTCCTAAACTAAGTTAGAGAGCACTTTCCCTTCCAGCTATTCAGCTTAATTTAGACTGTGGGAGAGACATTGTGGAACAGCTGTTACTCAGTGCTCCTTGGCACACAGTCCCTCACGAAGTGGTTGTTAAACCAATTCATTTGAGGGAGAGGGACCAGCTTAAGGATCGCAATAAGCATCAGTGTTTGTTTTCTGTGCTGTGTGTAAAGTAGTAGAATCTAAGACGCCGCTGCCCCGTTGGAAAATAACAATAGCGTAATACGCTAAACCTGTATTCATGAACTGCAGAGTTCGTGAATCCTTTCATGTATACCCTGCCGGTGTCAAGGTGTAGTTTCAGTGTGTCGAGGCGTTTGACATTTTCATTTGATCATTTTCTTTATTTCATAAATTAATTTTTTTTTTTTTTTAAAGTATTTGGGTAATTGGGTTCAAGTAACATTAGGAATCTAGATTATACAGGCAAAAATAATGAGGTGTTAACCTCACAAAATGAATTGAAGTCGGTGGAGGAGGGATTGCAAGCGGTGACAAAGTAATTGTGTGATTGGATTGTGACAAGCCAGCTAGAGTAATTCCATGAATTTCATTGCTCTTTCTGTTCCTCTGTTCCTCTTGTTATTTCCCAACAGAACAGTCTAACAGACAAAACACGATTACCAGTCATGGATGACCAATTCATGGTTTACTGTGCTTGTGGACAGCCTAACAGCATATGGTGGCATTACGCAACGCGCGCATTTGAATTTAAATGAAACGAATCGATCAATAGCTCATATTAGCACGGCAGTTTTGTAGTGAGACAGCGGCTGAATAGACCGAGCGAGAGACGGGGTTTCCCGCCGTTTCCTAGATGTTGCGTCCCTTTGTGATAAAATGGATGAGCTACATGCTAATGCTGATCATTAGCATCATTTGTTTGACGGAGACGTGGTTGGATAACACTATAGCTGACTCTGAACTTCTGTTCTTTTCTTCTGTCGTCTGTGTTGTTGATCAGGCCACTACAAAGTTATTCTGTTCTATTCAAGTTGACTACTAACCATATGAATTGTTGTGAATAAGGTCAGTCAAATTCTGAATAATTTGTGACACTTCTTTCTCTGCATGCTAAATACATCTTTGGTCAAATTAGCTTTTCTCTCTCCTGGTATTAAGTTATACTCGATGTCATTCCCCTAATGTGTTTTTTTTAAAATTGCGTTTGCTCTACTGCATTAATGTAGTATCATATGCCATTTGGTGCACACTCCCATCCAAAGGCTTCCACGTCCATCGCTGTATACAGTGTCTGTCTCCGGGAGGATTCAAGCCTCTTACCCTGGTAGTGCTAATTTTGGGCTTCACCCACTGAGCTATACAAAACCGCACACTGTACACTACAACTATATAATCCCCAATGCGTCAACGTGTTTATCCTGTCCCTGCTTACCCCTACTGTGCCTTTGTCCAAATTCTCCCTTTCTGATGGCCTTCATGTAAGCAGAGGGACTGACTGATCTCATCGCTGTTTGCAGGAAATATCAAACAGCACAGACGGACAGATGGACGGACATAAAGACCGCTTCTCCTGAACCGCGTCCATGGCCGTCGATTAGCATTCCACTAACACTCCTATTGCCACGATCATGAGAAGGTGTGAAGGCACAACTGTACTGAGCTCACTTCCTCTTGTCCAGGAGATGGAGCCATTTTGCCAGTGCTTCATTTGGCATTGGACGGTCTTTTAAATGCATCTCACGCGTGGGTCCATGGACCACAACTCGCTACATGTGAAAGATCTTGTGGGTGTCCCCTTTACGAAAAAGTCACATGTGAAATGGAAGCGCTTCCATTTCCATCTGCACTTTCACATGTGAAAATATAGTCTGTCCCAAAGTCACAGTTAGTGAGTTGGTGAGTGAGTGAGTTAAAGAGTGAGTTGGGTGAGTTAGTGAGTGAGTTGAGTGAGAGAGTGATTTAGTAAGTGAGATAGTGAGTGAGTTAGTTAGTGAGTGAGTTGGGTGAGTTAGTGAGTTGAGTTAGTGAGTTAATGAGTTGAGTTAGTGAGTGAGTTGAGTGAGTTACTGAGTTAATGAGTTAGTGAGTGAGTTAATGTGTTGAGATAGTGAGTGAGTTAGTGAGTGAATCGAGTTAGTGACTAGCTCACTAACTAGCTCGCTAACTCGTTCGTTCGTTCGCTCGTGTTGAAGTCTGACCAGACACTGACAAATCATTACAGAAACAGACAGAGTTTAAAATATTCTACCTTGCTAAGTAGCTCGTTCGTTCACTAACTAGCTCGTTCTTTCACTAACAACTCATTTGTTTTATCCTCCTGCCTCAAGCACTACTCCCTTACAGGTGCATTATGTAATACAAACAGAAAAAAAGTGTGACCGTGAAATAATACAAGACACCTGAGCTAAAATTGACGGTAGGGTTTTACCCTTCTGAAATGCCCACGCTACAGCTAGCTACCGTATATGCAGATTAAAACACACAAGTGTTTACAAGTGTAACGAATGGCTACCTTGAGTTTTTTAGATCGCAACGTGATGACACTCACGTTGTTTTCCGCGTCATTTCCACGTGACTTTTTCATGAGGGTCGAGAAGTCACAGATGCACTGGTAGTAGAAATGACTGCAAATGTTCTAACCCTGCGTGGGCGTATCAAGTGGAGCAGTTCACCGTTTGTGACGGCATATTCATTCGACTGAATTATGAGGGTATATTTGCAGAGTGATATATATATAGTCTACTTACCAACATGCCATCTCTACAGGGCAGTTGTCCCTATAACCATGTGTACTGGCTCTTAGAAACACATCTGTTGCCATTCAGCCAGGCACATTCTTGTACATAGACGGTACTCAGCATACAGTAATTCAGACTGATACATTACCAGAAAATGATATTTATCTTTACAATTAAATATTTCATTCGATGATAAAGAACGAACTGATAGAAATGGCTGATTTGTCTTTCTTCCACCTTTAAAACGTATTGTTCTTTTAAATAAGCACGCCTACTACTCTTTAAGCTTACAGGGCCGTCTGTGTTTGTTTTTTCGCTTGTTGTTTCATCAACTCTCCTGCTGTTTGATGTCTGACAGCGTTCAATTACCTTCACACCTGTCACAAGATTAGACTCTGTGCCGAAGACAATGGGAAGCGCTGCACTATTTTTTTGCGGGGACATCCACGATAAACATTCATCTCTGACGATTTTCTCCAATTACATCTCAATCAAGCAGCACTTGTGTCGGGCACAATTGAAATTAGCTGAAATGTCTGTGCACGCTTAGTCATTACTGACTATCTTAAATCTCGCACACTGATATCTCCTCAGCTAAAAGCACAGGTTATATTACATACGCTCAGTTGCATAGCCGCGACTAAGGTTAAATACTTAAATACCACCGCGGAAACAACGACCATGAATTTTTCACCGCGGCAGAGACCAGCGCAGCGCCAGGCTTCGAGACACTGAAGCGAGCGCGCTCAGTCCAAACCACCTGGGCCCAGTTATTCTAGGGAGGCCGACCCGGACCCGTGAAAGCTGAAGCATCGCCGGGGGACAGCGCTCGCCATTTGGTTTAAAAGGCGAATACGGTATTGGTAGACACAAAAGGCGAGGACTATTCCGCATCACTGCGCGCCATTTCATGGGAAATATACCTTCAGTTTTCAGACGAGGGGGCTCTCCCCTCTCCTCGGTCCCTTTGTCTCTTCCCGCTCCTTGTTAAAAATTTAAACAAGCCTGACAATGCCTGAAAAGCTCAACTTACCATGAAAGGATAGGAAACACACAAGAGGAATTTGAAAAGAAGAGGCCCTGGGAGGGCATTAAGAGAAATCTCTTTTGTGAAAATAACTACTGTACAGATTACTTGTGCGCGAGCGAGCGCGCGCGTGTCTGCGTGTGTGTGTGCGCGCGTTCGTGTTCGTCAAAGAGAAGCGGCGGAGAGACGAGAGAGAACGAATGAAGAAGTGAAACAGCTGAGAATTGACTGACTTAACTTTAATAGAACTACGGAAATGAATCTGTAGAAAGCCGCATAGATGCACTGTGACCGGAAAAAAAACCCCCACCTTCAATCTCTTGTGTTTATTGATCCTTAAATCCCATTTCACAATTTAGTATGTACTCAACTCAACCAAACAAATTCAATAGGCACTGGGTCAGAACACCTTGACCCACTGTATTAAAAATAAACAGAATAAACTGAAGGGATTTTATTCAACTTCATTAAAAACAGTTTTATAGTGCAATGCCGTCATTTATAGGTCTACCATACATATTATTATATATTATTATATATATTATTATATTATATTACATATATTATTATATTATATTACGCTCATATTTATGCAAAACATGCCTGGCGCTGTCCATTTGCACTATGTGTGAGATCCATGCTGTGCCACTACTTGCTGTGAAGTTATCAATGTCGCCAAGACATTCCTGTACATTTATTCTGTGTAGCAATGACAACCG
>OMKK01084849.1:4333-32388 GCA_900302305.1 Polymixia japonica
GCCGCCCCCGCCGCTACCGCTGCCGCCACGGAGGCCCTTCACCTGCTGGCTGTGTCTGTAGAGGAAGACGAGGATGATCAGACTGGCCAGGGTCATGAGGGCAATGGGCACCACGTCCCTGCCCACCTGGGCCGCCCCGTTGGCCTCCTTGGATAGCTTGGAAGGGAAGCGCACGTAGCAGAACTGCACGTTGATCCCGTGGTTCATGAGGCTGGAGTCATTTTTGCTGCCCAGGGAGAAGAGGATGGCCGCTGAGCTCATGCAGGTGTTGATGACCCAGACGCAGAAGAAGATCAATCCCAAGTAGCGGGCCACCAGGGTGCGGAACGAGGCCCAGCGGGAACCGGGAGGGGCGACGCTCAGGCACTGGTACGCACTCAGGACGAAGGTTAGCCAAATGGAGAGGGACCGTGACGTCCGGTAGACAAATATCACTGCCTTACAGCCCATGTCCCCAAAGACGTCGGCCAGGCGGAAGGAAGCCAGGGTCTCTATCAAACAGCGCACACCCACCACCAGCAGGTTGGCACAAGCCAGGTGCAGGACGATGGCGTCGGCTGGGAGGAGTCGGTTCTCCTGGTACAATGCCAGGAGGAATGCCCAGATGACCGCAGTGTTCCCCGGAACTCCCACTACGGTGAGGGACAGATAGAGCATTGCGCGAGAAAACTCGTCCGATTGCATTCCTGCAGGGACAGAATAAGTTTGGATAGAGTTTGTTATGTCGCAGGCACATCCAGACAAAACCCACACATAATAAAATATAGTAGGTCATTGCTAGCTTTAATTGTACAAACAGTTAAAAGGCTATTAGGATTGAACATCCTTACCTGGGAAGAACAGTGTAAGATAATGGCATCTGAAGTGGACTTCGTCCCTGATCCCTTTTCGTAGAGTAGTCGGGTTGTTTGTGCTCTTATACTCACAGACAGGTAACTGTTGTTGGATCTATTTTACATGGTCCATTGACTTTAGACTCTTCGTCCCTCAGCCTCCAATTACCTGAGATCAATATAGATGACTGCACCTGTCCTCCCACTGGCTCCAATGAAGGATGTCAAATAGTCAGGATAAGTCTAACAAAACAATGTTCAGATTCATTTACAAAGTATAAATATCCAACCAGTGACAACCAATGACAGTGTTAATGAAGGGATAACATCTAATAGGCCCTAATCAAAAAAGTGCAAGTCGTCCTTGATTGCACTAATCCACTGGATGGGGACTTTTACAGAAAATTGCAGATTATAATCTCAATAGCACATCAAATTTAAACTTATCGGGCCTTACACATTTTTCTTCTCTTTCATTCTTGTAATAAATATTAAAATCCATCATCTATTGAGATACTTTTTTTTCTGTTGGTTAGATAGATGCCAGTACCACAGTGCCCTCCCATGGACAAAGATGGAATAACATGACAGCCAGAAGATCTTCCATTATTATCATGTAATAGAATACCCTTGCTTTCATTTTTAGTGTGACACAGCATCCAATTTATGATTATGTAATTTATCTAAAGCTAGGAAATTACTAATACCAAAGCACAAGACAAAATTATGAGGACACGATAATAACAGCTCAATGTGGGTAATCTATGTAACACAACCTCAACATATCCCACGCCTGGGAATAGATAATGAATGCTAATAGCACTTCTCATTAGGGCATGATGAGACATAATAGCCCCCAGTGGAGTAGAGAAAACTACCACATGCATACAAAGGCCTATATGATAACAAACCATCAAGATATGAAATAAGAGACAATGGGACCAGGTGATTTAAAATGGTTCACTGGCGATGACCTCATGAAATTGATTTAGTCTTTTATAATTGCATCTTTGTAAAAAGTTGTAAATGTAAAAGTTAGAAATACAGAGAAACCCGCACACAAGCCGAGTATGACAACGGCCCCTAAATATATAAAATGCGGGGCAAAAGTATTGGGATAGTGGAATGAAATTGTTATTTTCACCATAAACCTGTGAAATGTGTGTTTCTAATGCAAAACTTTGCATGAGGAGTCTGGTGTTCATTCAGACGTTAGAATAATGCATATTGTGTAACGTATTTTAACATACAATAAAAACAACACGATAGTCTGTTATTTTGCCACACATGTATCCTTTGATCAGAAATACAAATGTCCTCTTTTTACAGCAATAATTAATTTCACTCTGTCCCAATAGTCTTTCACTCTACCATATATTAATTTAAACTTCAAAAACGGAGCGTTCTATTAGCATTAAAAACAAAAAAAACAACAACAATGAAACACAACAACAAACGATAAATCAAAAGTCAAAGCAGGACATGTGGGTCAGCTATGCAGTGTTGCTGCACACGACGCAGTCCCATGAGGAGAACATGTTTGAACTTGCCATTTTAATTAGCTCTCTGAACATGCAAACATCCAATAAACACGTGGGGAAATAACATATTCTGCGATCATTTATTTTAAGACCTGCTCCCAGAAGACGTGCTTCTCAAATGAAGTTATTCCTTTTAATCGCACAAGCATAACCTAACTCTTTTCAACGAGCAAAGTTATGATCGCACAATCGACCATGAAGCCTACATGCATTTGAGATACAGTTGCAATAGATTGTGCTGAAAACCCCCATAGTTGCAGAGCTAAGAACATAACACGGTGAGCAAATGAATAACGGGCTGGTTAATGTCCCAGCGCCCCCAATTAGAGCCGACATGCGTTGTTATTCGACTAATTGTCTGGCTCCTTTGTGTCTTTTAACATGCTCCTTGGACATGAAGGGGAAAGGACGAGCAAACCCAAACACCAGCTGTGCGTGTAAAAAAAAAAAAAAAAAACAACCTCTTGACGCCTAATTCAAGACGTCATCAGCCTGTTCTTACACGACAGTAACCAAACAAAGTTGTCTCTGCTTGTGTTGCTTGACTCTGCTGTGAGTATTTCTCCGTGGAGAAATATTCTATCTCAGGCGATTGACATGATGTTCTTCTGTCTATGGGATATGAATACTGATGCCAGGGGAACTTGAAAGGGAATACCCCTCAAGCTGAAAATTCAGTTATGTTATTCATATAAACTATAGGGCAGCCTGATTAGTATTTAAGAATGTGAACAACCTTCTCCCAAAGTTAAAGCCTAAGACTAATCTATGATGCTGTATAGCCTGGAGTACATTTGTGGGCTAACATCTAAATGAGCTGTATATGTGCCAAACCAGTGGATTACAATGGTTACAGTCAAATCTTTTCCAATGATTTACCTAGGGAGCTGTACATCACTGTGAGACATAACATATAAACTATTTTCTCTTGATTCTGCCTATCAAAGGAAATGGTAAATATTCACTTATAAAAAATGTAACAGTTCCACATATTTCAAAGCTGGAATTCAATGGTATTTCCCAGGCTCTTATCACTTGCCCTCTGAGACTATCTGAGTCTGATTAGTTTTAATGTGCCTTTAATTTGGGATGGGCTGGGTTGAAAAGTGTAATGTTGTCCCATGATCTCCAGGGCATCCGAGTCTATAAATTGAAATTACATGGGCTACTGAACACAGTTTAACCACAAAAGACTATACGTATATCATCCTCTGCCATTTCAGGTAAGTTCACTATTTACACTGAGGAAATTCCTAGAGGTGATATAGTCCTATATTATTGTATCCTCTCAGCAACTTGGTCTATTCATAACAAAATTCTGTGTCTGCTTTACAACACACCACCCACGCAGGGCTTGGTGTCATGGATCTGTGTGTCACCATCAAAGGAGTCTCCTTCCTCTTGCAGACAGGTATGGGCATCTTGGGGAACGCGGTGGTGCTGATGGCTTACGCCAACATCGTTTACACTGAACACAGACTCCTTCCTGTGGACATGATCCTGTGTCACCTGGCCTTCACCAACCTGATGCTGCTTCTCACTCGCTGCGTTCCCCAGACCATGACTGTGTTTGGGCTGAGGGACCTGCTGAACGACGCTGGCTGCAAGGTGGTGATCTACTCCTACCGTATCGCCCGGGCCTTGTCAGTGTGCATCACCTGCATGCTAAGCATGTTCCAGGCAGCGACGATTGCGCCCGCGGGGCCCTGCCTGACCAGACTGAAGACCATGCTTCCCTCCCTCATCCTGCCCACCTTCGCGGGGCTGTGGTTCCTCAACATGGCCATATGCATTGCGGCCCCGTTCTTCTCCATCGCCCCGCGCAACGGCACCGTGCCTGCGTTCACCCTCAACCTGGGCTTCTGTCACGTCGATTTCAGAGACAATCTGTCGTACGTGATCAACGGGGTGGCTGTCTCGGGGAGGGACTTCGTCTTTGTGGGGCTGATGTTGGGCTCCAGCGGTTACATCCTACTGCTTCTCCACCGCCACAGCCGTCAGGTGAGGGCGATCCGTCGACCCCAAGGTGGCGGAGCGGAGACCAGAGCCGCCAAAACAGTGGTCACCCTGGTGGTTCTGTATGTGGTCTTCTTTGGCATTGACAATGTGATCTGGATTTACATGCTGACGGTGGCTAATGTGTCACCGGTGGTGGCTGATATGAGGGTGTTCTTCTCTTCTTGCTATGCCTCTCTCAGCCCCTACTTCATCATGTCCACCAACAAGAAGGTCAAGGCAAAGATTATGTGTGCAGCTGACCAAGACCAGCCGTCAGTGGACACCCAGCAATCTAATGACAAATGACTCTTTCTATCTTGACAAGATCACCTGTCAGACATCAGCACCGTCAATATCACAAAGACTTTATCATGTTGTACTGTCGCACAGAGCCTTTTTTGTTTTAGCTAGCTAAAAAGCAGGTAGTAATTGTGTTGCATTGATGTCAGCAGCTTTTCCTGTAGCGCTGTTTTAAATCACAGATACATAAACCTACTAGCAATTTAGTTTCTGATCATATGTTGGCCTACAAAAATCAACAGCTTTGGCTAATCACTCACTACATGAAGAAAAAGGAAAAATAAAAAAAATGAAATAAAATGAAGAAAAAGACATTCATCATTGGCAAAACATTTAATCATTTTTATAATAGACGATCACTTTTTGTTTTCTATCATTTTAAAAGACTGAAAATGAGTATTTATTTTGATAAGAAATAATTTAAGACGGGAGTCGATTTGAAACTTTGTAATTACGGATGTAACAGTTTTGAATGACTATGAGTTGTCTATTGGGGACAGTATAATCATTATTCAAAATATCCCGTGTCCTCTTTTGCATTCCTGTCGCGTCCGCATTCACGACGCGATCTGATTGGCTGAACGTTACGCACAACTTCAGGGAAGCGTGTAAACAAAACAAAACCCCGGAAAAGGGAAGTGGGCGAAAATGTAGAAGTAAACGTCAAAGTTAAGTCAAGTAGGACATCTTCAATAAACGCACCTATACATTCAAATGGAAAAATAAATAATCCGAAACACTTCGCGTTTCTTCTGCTGAAACCTTCGTATCGCTGCGGGTTTTTATACGAGGGAGTGGGACCGATATCGTGGACTATGCGAAGTTACTCGTTACCAAGTTAACATTAGCCAGCCAGCTGGATGTTATCTAGTCGCTCCGAAGACAAGAAGACTCTTCATCAACCAGTCGACGGTGTTGGGAAATGATCACTCAGGGTCTCTTCCAGCTTGTCAATATATCGAGCTGCACTTTTTTGGGTATCAGGTAACGTTAAAATTACCATTTCGGCTACTTGGCTAATGTTACGGCACCCAAAATACGCCGAGCTTAGCGTCAATTAACGTCAAAACTGTTACATAGTTACGTTAATTCGATTTGCGTTGACGTTCCTTTGCGTCACCGTCTAGACGCTTACCCGCTGTGTTGTGTTTGTAAACACGTGTTGTGTTCCGAATGTTGTTCTTCAACGCCGTTGTGTTTGTGCTGTTATTTCAGGTACAATCTGCGATGCTCTCTTCTTTGTTTTGTGATAAAGTCTGGATCGCTGTTCAACCCTAACCCTTCCCTGTGTTCTCTGTGAGATGACCTGACGGCGAGTCCACGGGGCTCAAAACATTAAATGACAATGGCGAGAATTGCCTGGTATCAAGAGAAGGTAAAAAACCACTTCAGTTGTTTAAAAGTGGCGTTTTATGTGACATGAGAAACAAGCAAATGAAATGTGTTATTGTTGTGGCAGATTGGGGCCTATGATCAACAAATCTGGGAGAAATCTCTGGAGCAGGCAGATCTGAATGTAAGACAATAGATTCAAATGAAATATCACCATCCGCAGATATATCACTTCTTCATAAATGTTTACCACCATCTGAACAAAATATCCCAAATATAATTTATCCAGGGTATTGACAGCAAACCAAAGAAGACCGGTCACATCAAGCCAGACCTCATTGATGTTGACTTAGTAAGAGGTGAGCGTGAATATATTCTGTGTAAACTGTCTACTACATCAGGCTCTAATCTATTGACAAAGCAAAGCTACGGATGACTCATGCCCCTTTCCTCTACCAGGATCCACGTTCAGCAAAGCCAAACCAGACAGTCCGTGGACAGCTCTGACTCGCAAGGGCCTGGTCAGAGTGTTACTGTTCCCTTTCTTCTTCCAATGGTGGATCCAGGTGACATCCAAGTACATCTCCTCATGTATACTGGTGCTCTACTTAATGCAAGGTTAGCTCATACTGCAGATCTAAGGGTATTTTCACACATGGTCCGATTGGAGGGGTTTTTCCGGACCCGAGTCTGTTTATCCCCAGAGTTCAGTATGTTTAGTCAGGTGTGAAAGCTGTTTCCTAACTCGGGTGCGGACCAGAAAAGCAGACTCGAGTCCGCTTGAAAAAGGGGGTCTGGGGTGCGACTCATGCAAACTGTGGTACGGTTCACTGCAGATATGAAAGCAATCCACTCCAAATCCAGGAAGTAGAGTGCTGGTGATTACATATATTTCATTGGATTGTCACATCAGTTGCTTTTTTCTCCTGCTATTTGTTTCAAAATTACTGTTTACAGACTACATTTCATCAAACACGTGTGGCCTATTCATGGTATATTTAAGTCTACATATGGACTTAGTAGGCTTATCAGTAAATTCAGGAAGGCAAGGTGGCCACTATTTTGGAAATTTACAGCACAGAAAAGTCTTGCTGACAGTCGACAGTCGCTGTGGATGAAACAACCAGCAAACCAGCTACATTTAAAAAAAAATTTTTTTACAACAATTGACAACATAAAACAATCAATCTCAGGTTCGGACTCAAGCAATTAGACCAAGTGTGAAAACGCCCTAAGTTCCATTCTGACATTGCCTCCTTTTGTCATTTTTAACAATTGTTAATCATTTGTCAAAAATGTAGGTTATTTTAGGTGAATTAGCAGCAGAAAATAACCTCCATTTATTTAAAAAAAAAAAAAAAAAAGTCCTAATGTCTGCCCTAAGAAATGTTTGTTATTTTGCTGTTTTCAATGTTTTTTTGCCCTCATCAGTGGCAGCAGTGGTGCTGTACTTGGACGTCCCCGGGGCGAGTGCCAGCGAGGTGTTTGGACCCATGTGCCTGATGTTACTGCTGGGCACGGTGCACTGCCAGATTGTGTCGACTGAATCCAGCCGAAGCCCCTCGGGCAGTCCAGCTGCCAGCAGCACCGCCAGCCCGGCACGCAGGAGGAGGCGAGTTCCCTCATTGTCAGGCATCGCACACATTTATCGTAGCAAAACACTCCCATGCGCATCCAGAAAGTACCGCGCTTCACACGCGCAGGTCCCCGACGCGGCCGCGCAACAAAGGGGCTTACCCCTTTAGTCACACGTACCTAGAACCTCTGGTCTCTGACTGCAATTTCCGATTGTGTCTCCAACAGACCGAGGAAGGGCAGAGGGGTGAAAAAAGCCGAAGAAGAGGAAGACAGCGGGGACACTGAGCAACAGAAGCCCTGGCAGCTTGAAGAGAACCAGCGGTTATACAGGGCCGAGGAGAGAAGGGTACAGCCGATCATTTCATTGAGCTGATTGTCAATCTGCAATGTGAAGCAGGGTGTGAACGTAACTTAGGTCAGTCAACCACAGCGGCTAGTCGATTCAGAATTTCATCAACCAATTTAATTTCTCAGCAGGTAATCTGCAGAATTGAAAACACTAAATAAACACAGGTTGGCTGCCTGCAAAATTGTCTAGTAGAAGCCACACCTGGCACATCCAAAAACTACCAGCGTTTGTCTGGCAGCTGGCGTTTGTCTGATCCTGTTGTCTTGGTGCGCTGTAGAATAAGGTTGATTTTTGGTATCTTCAAATATATGTTGTTTGTTCTGCATTATGTTAATATCTTTATAGTTGTATGCTTGATTCATTCTGATTTACCCCCAAAAAGTGGTAATGAAAATAACTGCCGTTTGTCTCACAGGCAGCCGATAAATAGAGAACAACAGAATTTCCTGTAGTACACATCGATCAATAGAATTAGAATGCTATACTATATATTTGAGACAAAACATAAGTATTCAAAAACACTAGTTCCACTACAGCTGTGTCTTGTTTAATTAAAACAAATAACATTTAACAGTGTTTTATTTTTCTTTCTGGTTTTTACTATTACATGAATAATGTATTAATTTCATTGTATCTCACCATACAATGACAATAAAGGCATTCTTATTCTTATGCTTATTATTCTTAATCCCTTCTCTTAAACTAGAGTGATTAGACTGTCGTGATCGCTCAGTTGTCCTCTTTATTGTGTTCTCGCAGATCAACAAGAGGAAGTCAGGGTTTGGGGCATCTGATGAGCTCTCCAGTGAGGAAGAGGAGGAGGGAGACTCGGTAGAAGCCATCCTTCCTCTGCCTCTTCAGGAGAGACATGCCGCTACACCTCGTTCTGCATCTGCTTCTGTCCTCAGGAAGAGAACTCTGCAGTGTCTCTCAAAAGCCACACTAAGAGCACAGGTAAACCTTGCACGCATCGGCTCTTGTTTAAAGGTCATATATGTGACCTTTGTACTTATATAAAGATAAGACATCCACGGAGATCGTATAAATATGCTGATTAAAAGTATTGCTTTTCCTGAAAAAAAAAAATTATTTCTAATTTTTAAAAAATGTTGATGACCCAACATAACCTTTTGTGTTTTTGTCTGCCTGACAACACAACAACACTCCCTCGTCTTCCCACTGCCATCTCTGTTTGGCTGTTGCCAGTTCAGTTCAGTCAGAGTATATCTTCAGTGAATGAAAATGGCTGAGGTTGTCAATGTCGAGTTCACTCAATGGAGCTCCAAGCGGTGGTTAAGTAGAGAAACTGGCAACCACTGAACAAGGTGGGAGCTTGAGTCTGAACCAATGTTTTCAGTTGAACACAAACACCCTCTAGTGGGTAGAAAATATGTATTTCACCTTTAAGTGTATGTTATTCAAGCTATAGGGAGATAGGCAAAGATATTACTCTTTGATATAATATTTTTTTTGGAGACTCCGCATTAGCTTGTTGTTTTTTTTTATAATCACATGATCCGTGATTAATATCCTCCATTCAAACGTACATATGCAATCAATACAGGAAGGAAGTGGGGCTGCTGCTAAAGACACCAAGGTGAAGCCTCGCGAGCTGGAGCGCCTTAGGCCAAGCGGGGACTCCCGGCCCGCCTCCGACACTGATGACACCATGTGGGAGGAGCTTCTCCAAGGTCCTGACTCCGCCTCCACGGGCAGCACCGACAGCGAGGGGGAGGGGAGGTACAATGTTGGCATGACGCTCCCCGCAGTGACCACTCCGAGTAGTGATGATGAGAGCCTGCAGCAAGGAATCACTGGAGTGAGTTTGCTAGGTTTTGCCGAAGGGCTCCCGATGTTGATCGTGAATGTCAAGTCAAGCATCAGTGGCCATTGTTAAAGTGGCAATCTCGAAGATCTCCGTTTCGTTGTCTTTGGCAGCACCTATGGCGAAAAGCGGTAATTGCAGGTGTGTAATTGGACCTCACGTCAAAGGGAAAACGCGTCACTAACAGTAATTTGAATGCGTGGCAGGGAAGTCGCCACAGACACCCGGATCTTAATGCTCATAATTACTGCAAATGCAAGGGCTTTCATCAGTGTTGCCATAGGCTCAATCACCATTGTGTTACCTCATTCAGCGATAGACAGTGACTTCACAGACATTTATTTAAATGAAAATCTTCAAGATTGCCACTTTAAATTGTCTTATAATGAGGTAGGTTGAAATTAAAGTTGTTTTTCTATTTTTCAATGACCCCTTCTTATAAACAATTTTGGGCCACTACAGCTTCACCTCTCCTCTCTCCTATACCTTCACTGCCCTTACACACTACTTACTTACACTTACACACAAACAACTTTGCTGCGTTTTCCACATGCAACATGCCGTCCACATGCACGGCCAGCCTATGTTTAGCCTTTTGAGGAACGTTTCTGATGAATTGTCTCATTGCAGGGTCAGCTGTCTTGGCTGCAGGCATGCCACCCATCCAAGGACCGCGTCAGCGCCATAATCTGGGAGCAGGGCGAGTGCAAGAAAGCAGACATGTCAGTATTGGAGATCAGTGGGATCATCCTCACACGGGTACACCACCAACAGACTCATTACACATCAATTGTTTGATTCAGTCACCCAGATTAAGGAGTAACCGCTTTGGTAAAAGTCACAGTGGCATGTGCTTGACAGACCTGGGCCAAATACTGTTCATGGTCGTCTTATCCTACATAGCCGCCAGATGGAAGCTGTTTGCTATATAGAATAGTGCTATTGCAACGCATACAAGGAGGGCCACAAGTTGAAGACAGTCACAGGAAAGTCTTTGAAAGTCAAAGTAGTGTATTTTTTTTTTTTTACCAGACCTATCTGAGTCTTACCTTACGCAAGATCATACGAGAATCCATCTTGTCAGGACTCAAGTTGTGCGATTGTGGCCGAACCACAGTGGTTCGGACCAATCGGCGTCCTATGAGGAACTACTGGCAGCTACGTGCGTGATTTAACCCGTGGTTTACCCCGCGATAGACGGTTATAGACAGATGGTTCATCCAATCACCTGCCAAGTATTTTTTCCAAACAGTTTCCAAGGATGACTTCTCAGATGGTTCTGTGTAACAAACCATCTGGCGCGTCAGGTTAATCTAGGAGTCGCCCTGGCATGGTAAACCCCACCCATCTGGCATTTTAAAACGTACCCGAGAATCACTCGACACAACTATTTGACCCAGGGCTGGTGTTTGATAATCAAATACATGATTAAATACATGTCTGTTTACTTAGTCCCTGTGGATTTGACACAAAAAAGGTCGTCCATACCGACCGTCAAGAAGTTATTTTCAGCTCGGACTGTCCCTTGCATCATCAGTCGTGGTTTACGTTGTGCAGCATAACGAGGGGACATCTCTTGCTTGCAGGTGAAGTTAGTGGAGCAGGGCATGGGTTACCTAATGCTCGGAGGGCTAGTGACGGCTACCCTGGCCCTCCTACCCTTAGCCTTCCGCCTGGCGCAGCATCTGGACATTTCCAATCTCGGCTCCCTGTCCCTGGCACAGCTGGTCAAAATGGACGGGCCACCCGACGCCCAAGCTTGCATCTTGTTCTTCATCACAACAGTCGAGAGAGTCATCCTCACGGGCCTCTTCTTCTTCATGATGTGCGTGGCCGAGAGAACTTACAAACAGGTGAGCTGTAACTATGGTGTAAGGCTGGCCTACTGGTGAGAGAATATGTCCTTTAACAAACACAACACGAGTTCCCTACGGGGACCAATGAAATTATTTCTTTATCGTTCTCTCCTTCTCTTCCTGACTTTTTCCTGACTTGTAATTCTCCCTGGCACACATTATTATTACCTATTAACACGAATGTCTGTCCATCACTGACTCACTGACTGACTCACTGACTGAGTGATGAAGTTACACCATTGGTCAGCCGAGTGTTGGAGTTTCCCCATTGGCCGAAATATCTGTTTCAAATTAAAAGCCCTTTAGCAACAAGGCTTTTGGCCACAGTTTCACACATTGACCATACACGGTCCAGCCACATACTAGATTTTGACCTAGTCTTGTTGTTTGTTTGTTTTATTTCCTTCAACAGAGACTCTTGTTCGCCAAGATGTTCAGCCACCTCACCTCAGCCCGAAAGGCCAAGAAATCCGAGATCCCTCATTTCCGGCTGAAGAAAGTGCAGAACATAAAGATGTGGCTGTCACTACGCTCCTTCCTGAAGGTTCGTGTCGTCCCCCCCGTCCCCCCGTTTGACGTTTTCAAATGTCCTGCTGCTTTGCTATGTCTACCACTAGAGGGCAGTCATTGTCCTGCCGTCTCGGTTAATGGCTTCTCATTGACCCGTCTGTTTAATACAGAGACGAGGACCCCAGCGCTCCGTTGACGTCATCGTTTCTACCATCTTCCTCTTAGCCCTTTCCATTTCCTTCATCATCTGTGCTCAGGTCAGTCATATCCGCCAGAACATCTTTGATCAGATCAGAGATAATACAGATTTAATAATACAATGCTCAGGTTCTCCTACTATCCGTCTCTCTTGGACATGGAGGAAATAAAAGTTGAAAATCCAATTATTGGTAAAACACGGGGCATTGTCTGATGTAGTCTGTTAATGGTTTTTCGTAAAAAAAATATAGTTTAAGGTTCAAAGACACAGTTATTGTGTTTCTATGTTGCAGTTGATATTCCCATGCCTACATGTTGGTCCATAACCCCAGAGTGCCAGTGGCTGCCAGTTAAAACAATACACCGTAGCCTATACGCTGATAATGACATGTCATCTGTGTGTTAACTGTTAACGTTCAGCTTCTGCACAACCACAAGACATTCCTGGACTCTCTGACCAACTGGGAGCTGATGGTGTGGGGCTCGTCCCTCATCCTGTTCCTGTTACGTCTGGCCACGCTGGGCTCTGAGACCAACTGCAAATACAGCAACGCCTCAGTGCTGCTCACTGAGCAGGTAAGGACTGACGCCTCTAATAGACACACACATAGCATAGAAATTATAATAATATTAGATAATAGATCATATAAGAAACAAGAACACAAAAATAGAGACCCTCGGAAATTCAGCCAAAAAAAAAATCAAACTCGCAAATGCGCATTTATTATGTGTATTCCTCCGTATGTGAAACAGATCAACTTATACCTGAAGATGGAAAAGAAGCCCAATAAGAAAGAAGAGCTCAACATAGTGAACAACGTTTTGAAGCTGGCTACAAAACTAATGAAAGTAAGCAGGAATATTTATAATATAATATAATATAAACAAAAACTGTGCATCAAAAGTTATAATAATGCACATTTTACTCTTTAAAACCTATTAATCTATTTTTACTCATGTTTCTAAATAATCAGTGTCCACTAGGATTGTGTTTCGCCCACACATGCCCTACTTGTCATGTTAAATTGTGGCCCTTGGCCCTCCGTACCAAAGACCCCGGGCACCCTTGTTCTAAATCACATAATAACTGCTTGATTCATTCCCTCGCCCTCGCCAGGAGCTGGACACCCCTTTCCGACTGCTGGGTCTGACGGTCAACCCTCTCATCTACAACATCACCAGAGTGGTTATACTGTCTGCTGTCTCTGCTGTGGTCAGTGACCTGCTGGGATTCAACATCAGAGTGAGTAGGATTGAATGTTGGCAGTAACCGTTAAAACAGGGGGAAAAAACGTCTGTCGCAACCTCGCTGCTCTAACCAAGGTACTTGAATCCTAGAAATAACTACAGCTCCCTCTTGTTTGTACTTAACACGCAGTGAAACAAATAAGTTATGGTAAAGTATGAGTTATTATTCAGAAGCTATTAGATGCAAAAACAAGGGAAACTGGAGGCTTTTCTTGCCATTTGCCGAGGCTTATTTCTTTCTAGGTTTATTAAATTCCAACAATGTGAATGATAGGCCTTCAACAAAATTAACTGCATTGCGTTTTGTTGCAGTTTGTTCCTGTCTAATTACTCTGCAAATATGAACAGTACAAATGGCATTAAAGGGGAAGTTCACTTTATAACTCTTCTGGGCTCATTTTCACACCTGGGCTTTTGAATGCAACCCCAGACAGTTTTTACCTTGATTGCTTCAATATTTGGATATATGATGATCAGTGTAGGCAATATCAAATGAGCATTTCAGTGGAAAATTGTGAAAACGGAAAAACAGCACGCAATTGACTTAAAAATTATCTGAGGCACATACTAAACCCCAGGTAGGTGTAAAAACAAGAAGTGTTCCAAAGTGAACTTCTCCTTTAAGTACAGATTCTCCACAGTCCAGAGGTGCATTTGTGGTTTTGCAAGCCACAGTTGGCTAGCTATAAACTATTTAAAGATGGAAAGATGGAAACGGCAGCCATAATTCATGTCAGTGGTGTGAACCGTGACCAAAACCTACCTTTTCTACCTTTTATTAGATATAAGGTATTTCTAAATTAGAGTCAGAGGAAAAAGTTGTGTTGCTTTATGATATAAACAGCATTCTCCAATAACAGCAGCTGAAGCTGATGTACCCTTGAGCAAGGCAACTCAAACAGCGTTGGCCTTTCTGGGGGAATTGTATGGGTTGAAGTGCTAAATTGACAATAATCTTCTAATGAAAGTTCTGTTCCTTTTGTCTCTTATCTCTTTTATCTCGTGTCTTATTCCCAGCTGTGGAAGATCAAGCCTTAATGTGAATATGCCAAACCACTAACTGTGCGACACTGGAGACTAGACCAGCTCCTAGCACCTGCTGCAGACAGCCAGTCATCTGTACAAAGTGCACAAACCTACTGACCGTTCATTCATCATCGTGTGCCTTCCGAGGAACATTGGACATTCTGTCTCCGGACTCCATCGTAGTCATTCATAAGCATGAGCTGCTCTGACAATCGCTTATACACAATTGGCTGCTCAGTCGGCGTGGCACGCCGCTTCCTTCAGCCACTCCACTAAACCCAGTGCGTAACCTTTGACCCTTGAATGTCCCAGAGAGCGTAGTTAAAAAATAGCAGTCTTCTTGGGTCTGAGAACCAGGCATTCAGACTCTAGAATGTGTGTCATTTCAAGATGTGGATAAAAAGTGAAATAGGAAATGAAAATGAGAGAGAAATGCAGGCGGCATGTAGATGGATTGTGTGTAATCTTATTTGCAGGTGGTTCTCTGTAATATAGTGTAGTTCCCTTAACTGCAACAAGCTCTATTATCTAAAACCAGTAAATCAAAATGGGTAGCAAACTGTATCAAATTAATTTTCATAGGACCTAACTCTACTATCAATCTATTGTGCAGGGTTTATTGTAAGGGGAAATTATTATGACCTGTAAGTGGGCTTTATTTATTGGGGGTTCAGTATTATATTAGTGCTTAAAGTTGTAACGGTACCTGTAGAACATGACTCTTGGACCACCATTATTGCCTTTGTATTGAAGACCATTGTCCACTAAAAATAGCTATGCAAAAACAGTATAGTTATGTTCAAAGAAAATGTATTGTTTGATAGAAGCAAAGCGATTAAAATCCTTTTTTCGTCATCAGGCGTGGGTGTGTGATTTTGTACACTCGTTGGAATAAAGCACAAAAAGATTTTGTCTCATTTTCCTCCAGTCGTGACAGAGTTATAACATGAAATATTATAATATTGCTGATGTCGCCATTATCCCATAGCTTTGTAATCCCGTTCACGTTGCATTACATAGGTCATTGTGTCATTGTGGCGCCTCCCAGATAAGGTGTTCTTTGCAAGAGTCGGTTCCCATGGCTTTTCTAAATAAGCGAGAGCGGCTGTGCGTGTGTACCGAAGATCTATTATCAACGTTACGGTAGAGGAAAACATGACGTAGAGGCGCACCTTCGGTTTGGAAGGACACCAGCAGACCTCCGCGCAAGGACAGACCCCCGAACACCAGCCGGACCGGACGGTTTAGGGGTGAAGTCGCGAATGTCTGGATTACTCGGGATTACAAGTCGGAACGATACCGAAGCGTTTCCATCTCGCAAAAACTATCAGCATCCGCCTACGCTGCAGGTAAAAAAAAAAAAAAAACACGACCGTAAAGAAATGTGATTTTTTTTTTCTCAGCGAACGTGGCCTGCCGAATTAGTCTGAAGGAAACGGCGAATTTGGTAAATGTATTTTTAAGTAGGTTATATTTAAGATTAGATTATCGCGAATGGTTACCGTCATCCAGACTGTAAGGATTAATTACAATAGATTATGGTTTGCGCTGCTCTTGTTTGGTGTATCACTGCGGTTTTGGCACCGCAGCGCCAAGGTGCGCTTTTTACCGCTGCAGCTCAACATATATGATTTATGGCAGTGATGTTACTCCTCATCACTTCAATAAACACACTACAAGCCGTGAATTTTGCCAGGGATGCAACGCTATTTCCATAACGCATTTTGTTTAAATGCCTTAGCTTTTGTGTGTGAAATTCCTTTCCTATACCTTTCAGAAACGTATTGGAGAATATGTGTTAATTTAGGTTGGTTATAATCAGTGCCATCTGTTATTTTAACCTTCCTCTGTTTCAGACTAGCTTGGACAATGCCGGCTCTGAGAGGAGGCTTTTGAATTTGGCTTAAACAAGGCGTCACCATGTCAAGCATTCAGAGAGACCCGGGCTCTGCAAACTCAGCAGAAGCCAAGAAAACAGAGCTCAGAGTGAATGGGAAGAAATGCTGTAAGTAAGATTAAGCCTCCCAGAATTTCACCGTGTTCTGCTTCACTGGCAGTTTTAAATGTATTGGCTTGGAGAGAAATAATCTACAGGTACTCTTTTAATATCTGACAGTGTACAGTACACTGTACTGATTTAGTACAATAGCTATACGTGAAACTCTCAAATGGTTTAATTGCAGCTTAGTTATTTACAGTCATAGGCATAGGCATTTTCCAGTACACAGGATATGATGTAACTGTCCTTCGTGCCATAAGCCAAGGTGAACATTCACATAGAGGCCTAATTCAGAAATTAGAGTGATATGCTACCTATGCTGCAAACGAATACCATAGAGAACATCAGGCTACACCGTCCTAAACCTACAGGACCTTAAGACAGGCAGCAACAGTCCCCAGCTGACTACTCTACCTAATAAGAATATCAAATGAACCAGTATTATAAAAATACACTGTGTGATACTTTCTGTGGTTTGGAGTCCAGTGCCCCCTAAGAAAATTGCTTTCCTCTCCCAGGACAGTTATCATTTCCCCTGTTCCTCCCACTGATGCCAATCACACAGAGTATATTTATGCCTGAAGAGATTATTTTATTTTATTTTATTACTGTACAAACGAATGGCCTCGTTGCAGTGCGGCGTCGGAAGACCAATGCCTACATAACATGTACTTGAATGTAGTAATTTTAATCTGCATTTGAAATCCAGGTTTTCTGTGGATCAACTCTAATAATGCCCAGTATGCTTTTTTTCTCCCCATGATATAAAGTAGTCACATTCAAACTTTCCATTGAGAATCCGCAACACTTTCACACTAATCTCTTTTATTTGACTTAACTTTGGACAATCTCTTATTTAGCGTCCTGTCTATTTTCCAGTATGTTCTGTATGATCCATTCCATTGTTGGAAATTAACACAAGAGGGTGCCAGATTAGTCCCACACAACTTCATATATGTGTGACTTTTTTACGTATGTGTGCATAACTAAAGTACATCTGTCTCCTGTTCAGCATGGGCCTCCTATATGACAAATTCTCCAACAGTGATTGTAATGATTGGCCTGCCTGCAAGAGGAAAGACCTACATGTCTAAGAAACTGACACGTTACCTCAACTGGATTGGAGTCCCAACTAAAGGTAACTAACTGCTCTTTTCCTTCTCGGTGTGCATTTAAAATAAGATGTTACCAGATGTATATGTATTCATATTTAAAGGTGCTATCTGTAATATGTTAAAATCAAATAAAAAGTGGAATCACTGCATTGTATGGTAAGACGGCGTCGGTATAATGGTGATGGTCTGAAAACTTCTACTCTCTCTCTCTGTTTTGATTGTGTCTCAGTGGTGCTGTTTCCTTCTACTTTCTGGTCTTTGTTTTGGTTTGACGGCCCGTCAAACAGCTCCTCCCCTCAGCCTGTCCATCAACGTGTAGCTCCTCCCCTCAGCCTGCACAAGCAGGTTATTGTAGTTCACCTCACTAACACTGGAGTGCTGAACTTACACATAGCACCTTTATAAAAAACAGTTCATTAGGTCATCAAATAAGGTCTTTCACCAGTTCTTAGATAACTAATAACAAATTAGCCAGCAATCTTGTTGGCCTGTTAGTGGATTGTTATCCACAATTTTGTCTGGGAGAAAGTCATATTTATGAGTTGATGGATGTCTCATTTCGGGATGAAACTCTTCATAAATGACCAGCTGATTGTCAAATGTTCTTGGTTATCTTTAAATGGGTACCATATTACAAAGAAATTAAAATCACAAGTGTATTATGGCCTACAAACTATTGTGCCTTAATTAGGCACGTGGAACATTTTAAATAAACGTTTTAGGTCTCTTGAGGATGCAAGTGTCCTGGGTTTAACTAAAGGACATCTGTATAAAAGGTCTTATATCTATTCTCTGTTATATTTCTACTGATACAAGAGAATCTATTGAATCCATTCTTACAGAAAAAGCGTACCAGAAAACCAAAAAAGGAGAAATTATTAGATCTTTGTCTTATGTGGCAATCACCACCTATCTGTGCCCCATGTGTATGAAGATCATCATCTTAGAGTATCTTGAAGTAGGAGTCCACATTTAGGCCCAGTTGAGTCTCTCAAGTTGTATTTACAGTGAGTAACAAAACTTGACCAGGGACTCTAGGCCAGCGCTGCCCTGTTGATACTGTAGTTACGTGTAACGATGATCATCCATTTGTTCATCTTGCAGTGTTCAACTTGGGTGTCTACCGGAGAGAAGCCGTGAGGGCCTACAAGTCCTACGATTTCTTCCGCCACGACAACGAGGAAGCCATGAAAATAAGGAAGTGAGTCCGACTCGAACATACAGACACTAACTATCTATCAATAGGAGAAGGGAAGCGGTAGCATCCTAAACTGTATGTGTTGTGTAATGCAGCGAGTATCACATTTCACTAAGTCAACATCGGTGTGTTCTGTTCATTCTGCAGCCGCCGCTGCATCAATGACTAAGCTATTTTTGGGCCTGCCCAGTGTGGAAACAACTTCACGCTGGCAACTCGATCATGCTCCACTTAATGCGCGCATTCACAAAGGGACTCATTAGCAGAAGGAGACACACACACACACACACGCACAGGATACATTATCAGCACTTGAAGGTGGTTAATGCGGGTGACGGTTTGTATTTGATTTGATTAGTTCAAAAATCAATCTCTTACTTTTTAAAATTGATGAACGACCCATAAAAATATCTTTCTTTCCCACGCGGCAAGTCTCATCTCAAGCTCAGTAATTGAAATTGTGAAAGGCTTTGCTGCTGCTCTTGACAGCATCGCGGTGCTGACCTAGATATTACACAAGCTGCCGCTGTCACTCCAGAGCTCACACAAGGCCTCCACGTTGTGGTGCGACTCTTCAACCTTGGTCAAATAGTAGCCATGCGCGATTATTGGCGCTTGTTTTCACCTACGTGGGGTATCAGATGGGTGGGGTTAACTTATCGGGAGAACTGTTTGCGGCGGGTATTGTTCTGTGTGGTGAACCCCGCCCACCTGACCCCTAAGTTTGGGTCAGGTCTGATGGGTGTGTCCCCTTATACAATACTTTAGAAATGAAGAACTGTCATTGCCCTTGTTTGAATGCTGGTCTATGAGACAAGAGCGAAAGCCTTTCCTGGCAACCGACAATCAAACGGAAACTAATTTAAAATCAGGTTTTGTATGATGTCAAATAATTTGATAATGCTCAGAATTCTCGGAAATCTGTTTTGCTCCACATCGTTTCCATTTCACATGCATTGAATATGAATTTCAATTACAAAAAAAGTGAGAAGAATTTTAGAGTAGACTTCGGCATGTTTCTCTCTCTCCCCCCTATAGACATTGTGCCCTTGTGGCGCTGAAGGATGTGAAGGCATATCTGACTGATGAAGGCGGACAAATCGCTGTGAGTCCTCTGTGTGTCTCTCTCTCTCTCTCCCTCTCTCTCTCTCTCTCATTTCCACAAGTTTTACATTTCCAGAACAGTTAACACATCTGGCGAGGGATATTGTTAATCCGAAACTGAATACACACACATAGTCCATGTACACGGCCTGTGTTTTCACCATTTGACTCCCTTCATCAGGTGTTTGACGCAACCAACACAACCAGAGAGAGGAGAGATCTCATCCTGGCTTTTGTAAAAGAGTACGCATTCAAGGTCAAATGTTTCTATGTTCTTAATTATTAATGATCTATTAATTAATTAGTTATCTAAATCTTCTTTAAAAATCTAAATCGGACTTCAGTATTTAAATGTACAATTTTCTTCATGTAAATTGTGTCTCGGCTCGAGTGACGTTTCAATAGAGTCGTAGCGTAAATTATTCCTGTGACTCAGAGTTAACTTACCCCCCTTCCAACAGGTGTTTTTTGTGGAGTCTGTGTGCGATGACCCTGAAGTTATTGCTGCGAATATTCTGGTACGTTCTTATGTCACCTACTGGTATTCAAGGCTTGACTGTGACTCCTGATCTGGGTCAAACCCATAATCTATTAATACTCAGACTATCCGTTTGTTATGTCAAACTGTCGTGCTTGTTTAGATTGTTTGAATATGTGAAATACCCTTACAGGAAGTAAAAGTATCAAGTCCAGACTACCCCGAAAGACACCGAGAAAGAGTGATGGATGACTTCCTTAAAAGAATAGAGTGCTATAAGGTTACTTACCAACCATTAGATCCCGACGAATATGACAAGTAAGAATGTGCCTTATCTTTTTGGATATCATTGAAACTAAACAAAAAACTCAACTAATTTAATACTATTTCCACTAAGAATGTTCCTGTCTTTATTATGACCTACATGTGCTGTTAACTGAGCACAATAACTTATATATAATTCTACAGTACATCTAATATATCATTCTGATGAATCATACCATACAGGTCAGACAATAGTCTCTAGATGGAGGCAGACAACTATTCAGTGATGCTTTGCCTCCCACAGGGACCTCTCCTTTATCAAGGTGATGAATGTTGGCCGGCGTTTTCTGGTGAACCGGGTGCAGGACTACATCCAGAGTAAGATAGTCTACTACCTCATGAACATCCATGTGCACTCTCACTCCATCTACCTTTGTCGGCACGGAGAAAGCAACCACAACATTCAGGGACGCATCGGAGGAGACTCTGAACTCTCTCCTCGTGGGAAACAGGTATGTATGTCCGGGTGTTTTCATGAAGTAAATAGATAGATAGATGGATGGATGGATACAAGGTCCTACATGGACAGAAACCTCTCTCTGTCTCTCTCCGCCCCAGTTTGCCCACGCCCTGCGTGATTTCATTGAAGAGCACAAGCTGTCAGACTTGAAGGTGTGGACGAGTCAGCTGAGAAGGACCATCCAGACGGCAGAGGAGCTCGGCGTGCCCTACGAACAGTGGAAGATACTCAACGAGATCGATGCTGTCAGTACCTACCTCCTAATCTCCTTACACTTCACCTTAAAGTGGCAATCTCGAAGGTTTTCATTTAAATAAACGTCTGGTAAGTCGCTATCTATCGCCGAATAAGGTAATACAATGGTGATTGAGCCTATGGCCCACTGATGAAAGCCTTTGCCCTTTCCCTTTGAAGTGAGGTCCAGTTACACACCTGCAATTACCGCTTTTCGCCATAGGTGCCGCCAAAGAGAACGAAACGGAGATCTTCGAGATTGCCACTTCAATCTTCCGTTTCACCATAAGTTACTACTACTTTTATAATTGTTTTAGCTGAATTATGTCTTCCTGTTTGCTCCATAGCGTCGTTAGAAATATGCACGTGAACTTTTTTAATGAACAACTTTTTTCACTTTCTGCGTTGATGTACCTTCCATTTGACTTTTATTATCTACACCCGGACATATTTTCCGATTCTTTTGAATGAGCATGGAATTCTTATTGTCCTGCTCCAGGGCGTGTGTGAAGAGATGTCCTATGAGATGATCCAGAGCTCCTTCCCAGAGGAATTTGCTTTGAGGGACCAGGACAAGTATCACTATCGCTACCCAGGAGGAGAGGTACCCTCAGCCACTCTTCTCCTTTCACTTATTTATTTTTAATTTCTCTTAACAACCAAATCTAGTCTGGGCAGGGCAGGCCCGACCAATTGATGCATTTGATTTGTGTGGACTGTCTGATATTCAACGATAGCCTTCTGGAATGAAGCTAAACGTGTCTCTTCTTGCTCTTGCAGTCCTACCAGGATCTTGTTCAGCGACTGGAACCAGTAATCATGGAGTTAGAGAGACAGGGCAATGTGCTGGTCATCTGTCACCAGGCGGTGATGCGCTGTCTACTAGCTTATTTCCTGGACAAGAGTGCAGGTACACATAAGCGCCGGTTCCGTATAGTCGATGAATTCGAGAACAGGGTTGTGGAAATTGACGCGAAGATTGATAGCTGAAGCTGAATTTTCACAACAGTAGAACTTTTACTTCCTTTCATTTGTTAGATGCTGGTCAACAAAGAACAGAAATGGTTTTCTTTGACAACGTTTGATAGCTCACAGGTATAGAGGAGGGGAGTGTCTCACCCCCCCCCTCCCCCGACTGACAGACCATAATTTGCCTGGTGATGTCCACGTCTCCTTGGTACTAGCGCCTCGGAGGGGAGGACAGAACTGGACAGAACTCGACGTAGTGCGCCAAGCTAACAACTACTGTGCACGTACGCGCAAACACAACACACCCGCCAGCGGATGATTGCATGTGTTACTCTCTCTCTTTCTTCATTTGCATAGATGATCTTCCATACATGAAATGTCCACTTCATACAGTCCTCAAGCTCACTCCTGTGGCATACGGTAGGTGTCTGGAATTTGAAAGGCTTAATGTTTAACAGTCCATGCTGAAGGACGTAGTGATGAAACTGTTACACCCTGATTAGATTAAGCCCTTTTAGATTTAGACCCTAAGATTTCAAAGTCATCATTTGCATATATCCTTTTTGTATTGATTCCTTCTTTTTTCCAGGTTGTAAAGTGGAAATGTTTTATCTTAATGTGGAGGCAGTGAACACACATCGTGACAGGCCTCTTGTAAGTCATACCGGATCGTGACAAAAAAAAAAATCATATTGCTGCATTTATATGCATTTGGCGTTGAATTGAAACCTTAAATTTGATCATGTATGCAAAATGGTTGCTTCTTGTCTGTTTATATACTATACAGTAATATATTTAAAGTTAAGCAGCAAATCGCAGGTTGTCAAATCCTAAGTGTCTGCTAGTTTGATGCATTTGCAGCGCAAGCACAGTCCACACCTTGAATGCGATGCTTTGCTTCCTTGACCACTTTGCCCACGCCTGCACAAGTTCTGTTCTGCACATGCTCCCGTCCTCACGCTCTAAGGAATCTGAGAATGCTCCTGTTTTCTTTGACCTCCCCAATTAATCAAACTGGCTCGAACCATGTCTGATTAAGCGACTAAGTAACATGATAGTATTTACCTTTATGGAAGCTATGGCTGATCTCGCTTCCTTGCTTGCCTGAACTGTAATCAGTTTGCTCTGGTCGTCTCCTGTCCCTGATTTGTGCCAAAAGATTATCTCTGTACTCTTTATACTCAAAGACAGATCTGTTTGAGCTTGAAATCTAGTGCATCAAAATATTGACCCATTTCTTTATAAAGCTTTACTCACTTGATTGGAACAGGTGCTAGTTAGTCTGTTCTGTGCAATTAGGGTTATAATTGTAAATCATGTTTGCTCTGTGGTGGAATTACCGAATTTCTGTCTCTTAAAAATAATGCTGTTTTAGCTGTTGTAGTATATCGATGTGGAGAAGGAGGCTAGCCTGTTTGGCTGCGTACGGGGCGGTGTCCCAGGTGTTGTGTGTTCCCAGATGTTATTCCTTAACGTCTGCAGTGTTTCCCCCCCGTCTCCAACCAGGGTAAAGTCCTGAGGGACCCCGCTCCCATTCTCCGGCGGAATAGTTACACCCCCTTGTCGAGTCACGACCAGGTCAAGCGCCCGCGGCTCTACAGTGCTGGCAACAGACCCTGGCTGCCCCTCGCCCCCACCCCATCGGCTCTGATGCCAGCGGGACAGCAAAGCCAAGTTAGTGACAGAATTACTGGTTCGGCCGGTGTGCTAAGGACCCCAGGTTGAGTGTTGACGTTGTCTGTGTCGAGATGTAAGTCAGCCGTGATTTTTGTTCAACTCACCCCCGCTCTCACGGTGTACGCGCGTTCCGAAATTGGTCGGTTGACATCGACGTTGACATCCCGTGCTATTCCGAACGAGTGTTTGGCAAGTTTAGATTCTGCCTACACGCCACCGCGCGCGCTCGCGGACTTAGAGACTGAGAGGCGAGCAGTTAGAATTCCGAGCGAAGATAGTGGCTGTATGTATCTACCAACTGAACGCTGTGAGCGTCTTAAGTCAGTGAGTACATGCAGTGGCGTGTAAACACAGAATCGAAACTTGTGGATTTGTTCTTTTGTGGGCACCTAGCCGGGGCAGTTCGTTTGCGCTTACTCGTGTTGGACAAAACAAACATACAGCTATGGGAGCCGTTTGGAATAGAATGGATGTCAATGTCAATGTCAACTGCCCAATTTCAGAACGCACATACACCGCTAGAGGGGGGTGAGTTGAACAAAAATCATGGCTGATTTACATCTCGACACAGACAACGTCAACAATTAACCTGGGGTCTTAGCCCAACGGCCAAATCCTTTAAATCAGTCCACCCTTAATTCTAATCAGCCGCCAGCCACCTGCCACCTTGTCTCTGGCATTCCCTCGCCTCACTCTTGGATCCTCCCAGTGATTCAGTGTGGAAACAACGTGAAGTCCCTCCCTCTCTCTCTCTCTCTCTCTCTCTTTCCCTGGGAATATTTTGGTTCTTGTTCAGTTGGTGGCTTCCTTGTTTTAACGTCAGCTGTTTGTCTCGCATGGCTTCCCACCGTCGGGCTGTCTGAAGCTTGAATATGCATAAACAGCATGCCTACTCTACTTAGAGTAGTATGACCATAGTATGAATTACAATGTCAATCTATAGAGGGCACAGAAGACAGACAGTCACATCAGGGACATATTTTGTTGCGATAGTTCTGATAGGGAACTAATTCGTACAACGTTTAAAAAACTACAGTCAGAGTTACTTATATTATGAACTTGAAAGCTAATGTGGAATTAGTTTTATCATACCACAACACATCACATGTCAGTCTAACGTGTGAAAAAACGGAGTTAATCATTTCACACTTATAGAAGTTTTAAATGTTTTGAAATGCATATTCGTATTTGTGTGTGTGTTGCATAAGTATCCGTTGGCTTCGTCTTGTGGGTTCAGTGCTTCAGCCCTTCTCCATGTTTCTATCTATTCTCTCTTTCTTCCTCTTCTCCTATTCTCTCTGTCTCCACAGCCTCGGATAGGAAGCAGTTGTCTGTGAGTATTTTGTCAGATGTGCAGCGCACCCTCATTTCCTTTCCATGGTTTTACTCACATCCATCATAAACTATGTCAGTATAAAACAGTGGCATATTTTGTTATTTTCAACTTTCAGTCATTGGGTTTCTCTAACCATCCATTGGCTTTGGACTTTGAAACGAGAATGAAAGCTGTTATCAGCTATTTCTTCCGAACACAGATGGTATTGGCTGTTGTTTACTTTGATACTTGAGGGTTTTCTGATGAATGGCTGCATCAGTGAAATCAACTTCAATCAAACTCATTGCTGACTGTATTTGTTACAAAAATTAGTAACATGTAGCCACAAACAAAAATGAAATCTACTGTAGGACTGTTTGATTGAATTTTGATTCTTTTTATTTCATACTACAAAATGTGATTTAATTTAAAATTTAATTTTTGCCCATAATTCTTTTGTGTTAAAAAATGTTTTTCTATGATGTAAAGCACTTGCAGTCCCGGTCACAATGTGATCATTTTTCAAAATGTTTCATCGTATTTAGCTATTCATAGTTTTGCTTTACATAATGACCTACTTTTTCTAATAGGAACTTAAGACTGCTGGAGCCTTCTGGAAAGTTAAAAATCTGCCTAACTAGGGAGTTACTGCTATATTTAAGTTCCTAAACATTGATCGTTTTGTCTTTTTTCTTTTTAAGGAGTCCCTGTGTGAAGGCATCGACTATGACAGCCCAGAAGAAACTAGTGACTGACCAAGATTTCAGCCGCCATCCACATAGTACTATTTGAGAAAAAAGCTCTTGGGCTCATTAATAAAAACTTCTTATGCACAAATGTTTTGCTTATAATCAACTCTAAACCAAAATTGTAATTTAAAAATTATTAAAATGGATCAAAATGTACTGTTTTTGAATGTCAATCAGTTGTCTGCATTGATTTGAGTAAAAAAAAAAGTTTTTTTTTTCTCAAATGTTCTGTGAATCAAAAGCTAAAACTAGTTTTTATTATTATCCAAGGTGTTAATATGCTAGTTATCATATTCATTTGTTTTTTCATATTCTTTGAAATGATTGTTAGATTGGAATGTAGGACAAAGTGAAAAGTAATCTTTTGTAAACAAGGTCCCCAGTTTACAAAGTCATCATTCTGGTCCTTTCTCTCTGGAAATCCCTGCTCCTCTTTACCATGCATGCAGAGGCTCTGGTTGGAAGCATAGCGCCAAACGTTATTGTAAACATCGCTCGCATGTGTGCCATTAGGAATTTATTAACCAACAGAACATACAACAGACCTGGTAACTCTTATCCTACTAGTCCACGCTGCAATGCCTTACTGTACAGTATGTTTATAGTATTATAGCCTCTTTGTGTGTTAACAGGGAAGTGTGTAATGCTAAGCTCTTATGATGAAATGTTTTTTCACTATTGCACAATATTACAACTGTTAGAAATATCTCCTATAAAATGAGGATATAGAAACAACATGATAAAATATTTTGGTATTGTGGTTAACAAAATTGATTAGAAGTAGGTGCTGAGTCCACTGATGTACTATATGAGGAATCCATATTTGTGATTCTTGGCCACTGTATATTTGTACTCCGTCATTGGCTATGTCTTCTGTTAAAGATATTGTTATAAACAGAATGTAAACCGTAAAGGTTAAAGGAAGTTGATACTATTTTGGAAACAATGTACGTTTCAGATACTGTTAACATCTCTAATATATACGGGTGTACATATATTCTATACTAAAAACAGGTAAAGCAGCACATTCTTTTTGTAAATGTTGAATTTCTGTCACAAACTACTATCCAAGATCTCAATCTCTTGAGTCAGGTGTTGGCTGTCGCAATTGCCACAAAAAATGAAAGATTAAAATATTCTTTCCTAGCCTATACTGTATACTTGAAGGAATATTAGCCATTTATGCAACAAAAATGTTCGTTGGCCATATTTTTACGACCTGTGTTCATATCAGCATACTAGTTATTAAGTCAAATTAATTAATGCATGCACAGTATATCACATTGTTTATATCAGCTTGAAAGATTATTTGTTCGATCATAAAGCCACTGGTGAAACAAGATTTTAAGTAATGTTGGTTTGGCAGTTAAGTTATAGTATATGAATATATGAATATAACTGAAATGAAGACTTGATAGGTTAATGTCCTGCTGCAGCCTACTTGTGCCTTTATAGCAGACAATGAACGCCTTCTTAACTGAATGTGGTGATTAGATGACAAGGTTATGGGTAATATTTTTCCCCAGAGATAAATTGGCAAAATGCATAAATAACTTGTCTGAGCATGTGATATTATCTAGAGGGATTGAACTCGTATCGATCACTATCGGATATCCACAACATACTTGTAAGTTAAATTCATGTCATTGTTTATGAATAGAA
The DNA here is from genome assembly GCA_900302305.1 of Polymixia japonica. Lineage (NCBI taxonomy): Eukaryota > Metazoa > Chordata > Actinopteri > Polymixiiformes > Polymixiidae > Polymixia > Polymixia japonica. The sequence goes on from OMKK01084849.1 coordinate 32,212, forward strand.
TTATTAATAGAAACTATTAAAGAACTGAGTGATAAATAACCCAGAGAGTGTGAATGTGTTACATACTTAAGAACAATTTATTAAAGAGTAACTACACCCCCAGGTCTGAGCCTAACGCCACCCACTGCATAACTTTGAAAAATGCTAAAAAGTGTGCAAGGGGCTGAGATGGGGGCG
>OMKK01084868.1:0-10580 GCA_900302305.1 Polymixia japonica
ATAAGATAAAAGTAATACATCATTTCATATCATTTTGACAACTCAAGGTTACTATTTGAAGGGGAAAAGTTTGAAAAAGTTCGCTCACTGAAATTAATGAGCCAATATTTAAACAACAAAAATGGTTCTATCCTCAAAAACACAACAATTTTGTAAGTAAAAATGACTCATAACCTTAAAAGTAATCCATAATGTGTTTTACTTTTATAACAGCAATCATTTTGGAAGAGTAAATGTTATTTCAACCAAAACAGGCCCCGACACACACACACACACACACACACACACACACACACATGACTGGAAAGAGGTCGTGACTGCTGCAAAAATCGGATAAATATCAAAAATCACCGACTCTTATTACTTTGCGGAAACAAACCCGATTGTTAAAATGTCTCCTTCTATTTTCAGCGTGAGCATCTCAATATGGACTGTTTCTAAAGCAGCTCAGTACCAGGAAATACTGGAGATGTTGTCAAGAACCTCATGACATCACCGTCTCCCCACTGACTCATATCCTCTTCACTCCAGCATCTCAGAAAAAAAACCTCCCTTCTAACTTCGTCCTTAGGTCAGATTGTATTTCTCTTCCTGGCTCTGGCCTCTTACGTCGTCATTCTGTGGTCAGTAGGAGATCGTCAGGGCTCACCTTTCCGCTCAATGTACGTTTAGATGTGCTTGTGAAGCCGGTCTGTGAACCGAAGCTTATTCTACCGTTGTACTCGCTGTAACTCACCCTGGATGGGAGCATCAGTTAAACGCCTAGAATATAAATGTGAAATGTAGGATGGGTTTGCCGCTGCAACCCAGCCTAAAACCCAACCCGTTCCCGCTGCTACAAATTTTTATGGAGGAACAACTGAACAGATCATAAAAAAACTATGTAATGGTGACGAGTTTATGATATAGCCCCTATAAGAGGGGAGGAAGTGTGAATGGAGGCACGCTGACTTAACTAGACTCACATCACTGAGCTGCTACGCATGACCTGTGATGGAGAGAGTGGTGAGAGACACAGAGAGAAACAGAGAGAGTTAGAGAGAGAGAGAGAGAGAGATAGAGAGAGCGAGAGTTAGAGAGAGAGAGAGAGAGAGAGAGACAGAGAGTGGGCGAGAGTTAGAGAGAGAGATGGAAAGACAGAGAGAGCGAGAGTTAGAGAGAGTGAGAGCTAGAGAGAGAGAGAGAGAGAGAGAGAGAGGGGGATAACTCAATTCTCAAAAAAAGAACATATTAAAGCAGCTATAGACTAGACTGCGACCCCTTGAGTTTCCTAGTGGTTTTATTTTCTTACATCACTGTCGCAAAGACAACTGAGCTACCAAGCCCAGAAACTACACACTTGTATTTGTTTACAAAGCTCAGTGAAAAAAAGGAGCAAGACAAAACAAGAGGACTAAACATGTTCACAGAGGACGCTCTTCCTCTTTTGGCCGATAGCCATTACAATATGCAATCAAAATGTATTTTATAATAAGTTAAAGGGGCTATATACGACATTCAGCCACTAGATGTCGCACTAGAGCACCAGCATCTCAGACCAAAACAAATGGGCGCATCGGCCACACTAACACACACAAACTAACATGAACTAACATGCACGCGCAGTCGGACCGGCTACCAAAACAAAGATCAGAGAAACTCTTATTACAACACACACAGAGGGAGCGTGACTTCATTCTCTGCTCAGGACGCCATTACTCCACTATATCTTTATAGCAAACAGTTGTTTGCTGCTATATTAATGTTCAAAATATCGTATACCTTTAAAGCAAAACTTCTGTCTGTAGTGGCTTTACGAATAAGACTAAGAATAACTATAAGAAGGATCTTTATTTAGAGAGTACTTATCAAAAGATAAATAAAACAATAAACAAAGAACTCCTGGAGAACTCTCGGTTGCCCTTGGTCTTCAGTCTATACTGTGGACCGACCAATGACGTGTTCCCTTTTGTAGTGCTGCAAAATCAATCAGCAGAGGATGAACTTGAGGGAAAATGAAAGGGTAGAGAGAGGCAGGGGGAAACGAATGTGAGAAGCTCTCCGTCCTCTAAATCCCCCAATCTCCGTTTTTACGCGTTGGCCCAAAGAAAACTCGAGTAGATATTCAATATTGCTAAGACATATTGAATCAAGGTGCAGTAATCACACCGCATAAGCAAAAAATATAGGCGTACTGCATTTTCCCACAGGGCCACTGTGTAAGTACAGTTTAACGCGAGCAGCTGGGGATTTCTCTTGGCCACAGCGGTGCGTTTTACACTGAAAAGACGAAGGTGTGTGTTTAGTGATGTGATGAGCATGCACTGTGAACACAACTAACAGGGTTAAATGTTTTCAGGCTAATATGTGTGATGTTAGCATCGAGATATTCTACCTTCATAATATTTATACTGGGGCCGGGTGTAGCCCAAAGGTTGCAAAAGCAGGTTGGAATCCCAAGACTATGAGGGAAAACTGCTCACCATTCCCTCGACAACCACAAAGTGCATTTGAGCAACAGACTTATCTATGTATAAATAAGTGTGTTAATTCAGATTTAAAACAAGGGTTGCGATTAGTTAACGTAGACTCCTTACTGTTGCCATTGACAAACCAAATGTAAACAGATGAGTAGTATTGATTTGAATCTCCAGGTCACTCCACACCAGTTTCTAGCTTTCTTCAGTTGAAAATGCCTCTTAAATGTTTTGGTTTTTGTTTTACTTATTTTTGCATATTCAGGACCCTTGTGACCGTCTGCTGTAGTCATTTGAAAATAATGGAGATGTCGCCCCCTACTGGTCCATTAATGTTATATACAGTAACAAAGTTGTCTGAATTCTCTAATGACTGGCAATGTTCTCAGAATATTTTTTGTACTGTAATTACTTTTGAATAAAAAAAGTGTTTATTTAAGACCTGTGACTTTGATACTGATGTGAGACCATGTCTGCCCAGTGCCAATGACCTCTACTCCCACATATGAGCACGTCTGGAGTACTGACACCAGCTACCATCCGGATCACACTGACCCATCCATCCTCAAATCGATTTTCACTTTTATTTTCTAGTTCATTTGTAGACTTTACAATTAAATAGCCCATACCAGAACTCTTTCTGATACACCTGTCCATCATTGTATACGATGACGCCTGCCTCAGCTGTTCCAGAGCTGCCTGTTTTCCCACCACAAAGCAGTTGTTCCAGGGTAAATCCATAGGCCTACGTGAATCGGTGTGCAAGCTGATCTACATGAATCAATTTGCCAAATGTGCTGTAAAAATAAATAATGAGCTGTAATGCAATGAACAACAATGTGTATTACATTAACAAACGGTGCTTTTTCATTTTGCATGTGTCATAGTAAGGGGAGGTGCTTAGGGTGACCAGGTGTCCCGCATTTTGATTGGCTCAAAAGTCAAACCACTGCAGGACAGACGCTTTTCTAAAAATCTGGCTTTTATCCAGAGTCTGTGAAGAAAGCAGGGAAGGCTGTCAATCACTGTGTTTGATGTCAATCAAACTGCGCACACGTGGGTCAAGTGCAGGTTAACCTGTCACCGTCTTTGCTGCTGCGCTTCACCCAACGGGGGAAACTGCGACTCACAATTTGTATTTATGTAAGCGAGTCTATTAACATTATATCAAAATTCTAATTACCTCAGCATTGGTCCCACACAAACATCAATCTTTGTCCCACATTTGGTTTGTTGGGATCTGGTCACCCTAGTCTCCCTTACGTATGGTGCAGTACTGTGAGAGTATTCGGCCACATCTACACCTTTCCTCATGCTAACCATTACTTTGACATGCTACGTACAGCAACAATAAATATGTGTGAACACAGCACGCCACGGCAGACATCTGTCACATTTACGGCAGGAAATTGCAAACGGGTTAATAAGTCACGGTCCGCCAGAGGTAAGTAGGTAGGTAAACAACATATCCGTCTAATAAAGGTGACAGGAACCTCGGTTTGCAACATGTGATCAGAATGTAATGCTAGTAAACACACATAAACGCCAATACATCAGCGTGAAAGAGAAAGATAAATCATGAGAATACAGCTCTACAACATTGGCTGAGCGATTTTCTAGATGAAATCTTGGTACCACAGAACATCATCCTGGATTTTTGTGGAGAGAAAATAACCTGAATGAAATAATATTTCCCCCTCAGGGCCATTAAGAGACTGGCAACTGGGTTTTAAGTGGAGATGAAGCTGCTCAGAGACAGAGTAGACTGTTCTCTGCACCACCGGAGACAGGAGGAGGCTGGCGGTGAAAAACAGAGTGGTGGTGTGCAAACAGTCACACACAGTCACACACACAAACACACACACAAACACACAGTCACACACACACACACACACAAACACACACACAAACACATAGTCACACACAGTCACACACACAAACACACAGTCACACACACAAACACACAGCCACACACACGTAGCCTCTGTCATTGTATTAGCACCAAACCCTATTACCTACACCTCTCCTGAGGGTCTGTATCCTGGCTAGTGGTTAAAACACAGGGATTCATAATGGATGTGTCAGCTCAGCATGATATCACTGGGAAAGGAAGCTCAATACATATACTATATATACAGTATATATAGTGTATATATATATAAGCTTTTTGCATGAGGTATGGTTGAGAGAAACATGGAAGTGAGAGAGGAGAGTTGACAAAAGTAAAGACCCTCACTGTGTTTTGCAAGCAATGTTGCGAGAGCGTGGCCTGTAGGTTCACCTGCAACACAGAGCAGCCTGCTCAGATAGCAGCACCATGGTTACTGCTCAGACAGGGAACCAAGCCCTGCATTAAAGCACAAAGATGCAGAGCTGCAGTGCTAACTTAACCATAGCTAATGTTTCAGCACCACGGACAGAGAAAACTCCAACTACCTGAATCAGTTTTTTGTGTTTGCATGTGAGTCTGCTGGTCAACTGTGGCTGATAAACTAATACATACAATACAGAAGGAAATGTCAGGGGATTGGATCCGGACAGGTGGACAAGAGGAATCCAAAGATTCAAAACAGCAGGCGACGGCAGCCTAAAGATTAGAGAAGGTGTGCTAAATGATTTTGCCTCCCTCAAAAACTACTGCCCAAATGCCGTTGTGCAAGGCACCTGAGCCACAGCTGTTCCGGTAGAGCTGCTCGGTAGCCGAGAGCGGGAGACTTTGGTTGTGTTGACTGTACAACTCCCAGGTGTAAAAGCGTGTAACACAGTAAACATGATGCAGGGCGGGGCTGCAAAAACAGGATGTTCACACAACCTTCCAGGGATTAATAAAGGTTTAAAAAAAAAAATGGAAATAATTTTGCCATAGATTTGAGGTAGAGAGGGCTCACGAAGATACAGTGGGTGTCACACAGGAGTGCTTGACTAAGGAGCCCCCGGAGAACTACGAAAGAAATGTCAACTCGTCCTGAAGATAAATAAAGGCCTTGGTTTATTGCCTTGAGTGAGTCAGCGCTATTGTTGGGAAGCTGTTAAGAGGAAGCAGGGAGCGAGAGAGATTAAGACTCATGGCTTCCCACAGAGAAGCAGAGCCACTCTCAGCCCTGACGAGCGGAACCCGGACAAATTATTATCTGAGATGGGTTGAAATTAAGTTTCTGGGACTGAATCGTCCTGTCTGGCATCACATCTAAACCTGTTCCAGCAGTACGAACTCTACACGACTCCCAAGAAGACTGAAGCAGACTATACATTTTTTAACAGGCTCTTCAGAAGAAAACAAGTATATATATACGCATAACACCTGACTCAACCTGACCCTGACCCTTACCTACACCTAGGTTTTATGGATCTATATTCTAGAGAACGTATCATAGCCTGTCCTGTGTCCTGTGTGTGTGCTCTGTGCTCAGGGTACACCTACTTTTTGTGACCTATTTTTACTTACAAATGCTCTTTAGAACAAATCGTTATTATTACTTTTTTGAGAATTGAGAAACTGTCAGGTCTATCAGGGAACAAATATACAGCATTAATCATTACTTGTTAATATCATCATTAATGCCACGATATAAGCATTTTTTGTACTGATAAGGAGTATCTTCAGTTCTTATGCTAAACAGCTGCTGAGTTTAGGCGATATCACGCTGTCAATTAAAAAACTCACAACTCCAATTTTGCCGATATTCATGGTCCTGTATGTGTTACGCGTACGTATGTGTAGGGTTTTCTCAATTCCTCAAAAGATACAAGCTTTTCATTTACCAACAGCAATACGTCTAACAGTGTTTTGCCTCTGATATGATGTCACACTGAGGCCTGTGTCCTACTCAATACAAACCCTCCCTGCAGACTCCGGCTTCACCCCGTCTCCGACCGACCGAGATGCGGACAAACATGAACGAGCGAGGGCGAAAGAGAGAGAGAGAGAGAGAGAGAGAGAGAGAGAGAGAGAGAGAGAGAGAGAGAGAAAGAGGAAGAGAGACAACCGAGAGAGGGGAAGGAGAGAGAGAGAGAGCAAAAAACGACAGCAATGAACAGAGAGAGAGAAAGAGAGAGAGAGAGAGAGAGAGGGCGAGAAAGGGAGAGAGATAAGGTGAGACTAACTCAGGATAGGAGCAGACGGGGGGAGGCAGAGAGGGAGAGATAGAACAAGAGAGAGAAAGAGAGACAGGGTGATTAAGAGCAGACGCTGCGCTCTGCGGAGGTAGCTAGCAGACAGTGGCACAGAGACATACAGACAGTCCTCTACTAGCCCAGTCTCACAGGACCCACTGGCCTCAAAAAGACAAATGAGCGACGATAGTGGCTGAAGGGATTAGCCTCAGTCTCAAACACAAACACACGGGCACACACACACACACACAGACACGCGTGTCCAATAAAAACACACTTAATTTGCTGTTCTCTAAACCCCCACCCCGCTCTCTCTCTCTCTCTGCCTCTCTCTCTCTCTCTCTATCTACTTCATCTATCTCATTCTTTTTGCTCTTCATCTGTCTCGGTGTGTTCAGACAGGCACTGTGTTAGCATACTAATGCTGCTGTTCCAGAGATCTCCCCCCATAAAACTGTCCCTGGGTGAGCTGCTGCTGGAAACGCTTGAGGACTTCGCCGTTGGTTTGAGGTTTCTGGCAAACACAAGACAGCTGGAGAGTTCAGCTGGAAAATGAGAACTCCGCCTAGTGACACCTCAAATGGTACCATAACATCGACTAAAAGATGTGTTGTTTTTAAAGGATGGCAGGCATCTTAAATCTTCGGATGTCAAAACTTTGGATAACGTTTTACGTACAGGATCTTCGAGATTTTAGAGCCACTGAATGAACTTAAGGTATTTTTAAATGATTTCATAGCATTTTGAAAATGAGCTCCAACTGTCATCGACTTGGTGTCAGATGAAGGTCAGAATACCAAATCTCAATAGGCAGCTACCAATAACCAATGACATATTTTTTCCAATGTCAATACATACATTATTGTATAAGGTAAGGTCTGCTGATACTGAGTAAATCAATTGTTTCCCTTTAATAAAAACACACACACAAAATGACCTATTTATTTCTAAATGTAAAACATTTTGGTGGCCCAACACAACAATGCTCCCTCTCCTCTCATCTCTCTCTCTCTCTCTCTCTTGTCTGTTGCCAGTTAAGTCAAATGGCTGAGCTTGTCAATGCAATTTGAATTCACTCAATGCAGCTCCAAATGGTGGTTGTTAAAGAAACTGGCAACCACTGAATGGGGTGTGACTACATATTCTACTTTTAACACTTCACGTAGGCATGTCCTGGAAAACTGACACTGTGTTGCCTCTGTCCCATCCAAGCCAGAGAAATACATTTTGACATTCAGCTTTCCAAAGTGACTTACAGTAAGTGAGCAGGTGGTGGTTTAATGTTTTGCCCAAGGACACTTTAACACAATACTTGGCTGCTGTGGAGTTCAAACATGTCTAATTTAAAGGTACTATATACAATATTCAGCCACTAGAGGTCACACTGGAGCACCAGCATCTCAGACCAAAACAAACAAATGGGACCGGCCACCAAAACAAAGATCAGAGAAGCTCGGATTACAACACACACAGAGGGAGCGTGGCTTCATTCTCTGCTCAGGACGCCATTACTCCACTATATCAAATAGTTGTTTGCTGCTGTATTAATGTTCAAAATATCGTATATAGTACCTTTAAATGTGCATTGTGTAATATTATGCCTCCATCGATAGCGAAGGGGAATTACAACAACAAGCCGTTCCAGTTCAAAACAAGTTTAGAAAAGAGGGAATATCAACACGCCGGCCAACCTGCAGCAGCAGACACTTGTCACGAAGGATCATATTTCACTGAAACTTCACACAGCACGCAATCTTTTCATGTTATTTTAACATATCTCACAATGCAGCTTTAAGATACAGGACCGCTCCACTAAACCAGAGGCCACCTACATACATCCCATACTGCTGAGGAACGTCACCAGAAGAAGACTGGCAGCCATGGCTCTGCCACCCGGCCATGTGCAGCTGCAGCACCTGAGCTGTGTTACGGCAAAATGATGAGGTGGAAATTATAATATGTCAACCTCTAGAGTCTACACTCCTGTTATAGGCCTATTTATTTCATACAGAGAAGTGAAATTGGATTCAGAATAGACAACGCTTTCACCTCCAAGCCTTAATAGAAAGGTTTGTGATGTGCTGGTATTTTGGGCGAGAGCCTGCAGATTCTTACTGCTGTGTCATTTTAGCGACCTCTGCTTACCTCGCACCATCGGGGCTGGTTACATTCATGAGGGAAAAGCTAAACATCACTGCAAGCTAATTGACTGATGTTGATGCTTGTGTGTGTGTGTGTGTGTGTGTGTGTGTGTGTGTGTGTGTGGCCCCCACTGGGTGACTGAATACAGGAAGGCTGCCAGTGCCCTGAATCAAGGTCAGTTCACTCTCAATTATACCGCAATGCATGCTTGTACAACACATAAACACACACCCGTGCACACACACACACACACACACACACCGCACATACAAACACACACAAACACACACACCGCACATATACACAAACACAGACACACACACTCACACAAACATAGACACACACACAAAAACAACCACCCACCCACAGACACACATATTTATTTAAACAGATATGATTATTTAATGCCTACCTTCCTGTGTCTGTGTGCAGCAGGCATTCCCTGACCTTTTCTAACCCTCTCTGCCATTTGCAGATAACTTGGACAATCGAAAGTACATTCGGGAACTTTCTTCAATGGCTTCTGATGAACACATTCTCTAGATTATCACACTTCGCTTAAACGCCCAGTGAAAACCCATTTATTGACATTGCTGGTCTTGTCAGGTCTTGCCAGGTCCTGTGATTCCTGGCTCGGTCTCTAGAGGTCCGCAGTGTTTTCCTCGTGCAAACTAATCATCATCAAAACATCATCATCATCATAATCATCATCATCACCATCATCATCATCATCATCATCACCATCACAACTGCGTCTCATCAAGACATCACATCGTGTCTGTTTAACCTTTGTCATCATGGTCAGTGAAGCTACCTTTCTTTCTGTGACCCTACGCGTTAGCCCCAGTCTCTGGCTTGTATGGGTGCGATTACTTTCTAGACTCTGCTTTTTATATTGTGTTCACAGATTCCTCAGTAAAGCCGCCAGTGTTTTTTATTTCACCTGCCTCTCGTCTCATCATCTGCGCTCGGGTCTGCCTCCTGCCGATTCATGACGGCGCTCAGTCGGCGAATTTGTGATTAAAATCTCTTAAATAAAGCCGCGAGATATCAGTGGCAGTGTGCTTGAATTCCGCAGCGGAAGAGAATTCAAATATGCTGTCCCAACGGTTTTAGACAGTTCAATCAATATGTATGAAGGTATTAACAACAAATTGGAGACCGTCTTCTTAGACTCAAATGAGTAGGACGTTGTTGACATTGTTCCGTGGTACTGCCAAACGGACCTGGGAAAATATGTCCATAACTTTAGAAAATCATCATCTGGCTCTTTCATTCGTCGTGTCTGGAGCCGTTCCAGAATGTGTCTCCAGATCAAACCCCAGATTACAGCTCCTGCTCTCTTTTAGCTGCTCTACGAGAGACTTGTCGACGGCCGCAGCAATGACAAAATGTCGGGTTTTCTCTTTGTTGGTTTTTAACTTAAAATAATGCAGTACACTAGACTTCTTGGCAAGAGCGCCTTGTCACTGTTGTGTGACAAGATGCTAGCCGGTAGTTTAACCTCGGTGGGTTGTGTCTTAAACGAGGTGCGCTGCTTCTTGGCTGTACTGTCCACTAAACATACATGGGAAATAACCTTTGGCATACAGAAACTCTTGACACACAGATGTGAAACTGTTAACACTATTTTGTTGCGTTCTGCACAGTGATAAGTTGATCACAGAGGTTATTTGTGGGGGAAACGTCTGTGTTCCTTTAAAAGTGTGCAAAGTAATATTGGAACTGTGTCCTACATTTCGGAGATCCCATCTAATAGAAATGTTTTAATAACCATTGCCTAATTTGAATGAAAGCTTGTATCTCTGTCATCTCTCTCTCTCTCTCTCCACCCCCCCCCCCCTCTCTCTTCCTCTCCTTCTCTTTTTC
>OMKK01084872.1:0-35960 GCA_900302305.1 Polymixia japonica
CACAAACGCAATCCAGGTGATAGTCTGTTTCATGCAGTAACGTTAATGTTACGTCGTCAAAGTAATTTCACGTGTCTCACAGTAATGATTTATCATAGTGAAATGTGAGTTTCTGTTTTAAAATGTTTAACTACTTAACTCAGTGTTTTAAAATGAGTTAATTGTAGTCTTTGTCCTAGTGTAACTGTTGCACTTAAGTTCAGTCGTGCCGCCACATTTTAAATTGCGTCTTGTTGACGGAGTTTGTGAATAGATGACATTAAGAAAAGAGATTTGATGCAGTAACTGTCAAAACTTGTATTTTTGTTGAGAATTTGATATTTTGACATTACTGGGTTTAAGTAATGGGTGAATGAGTAATTCAGTTTATTAGATCTTCTGACCATTTGTATTATGTTTTGTCATTTGTAAATAAATCTGTGGTTGCAGATGCATCTTGAAACGTCTGTTGGGAAGAACACAGCGCAGTAATAGTAACTTCATGTCTTCTTAGGATTTTTGAACAGTATCTGTACTTCAGATATTTCCATTATAAAACTGTAACTGTATGTTGGTGGGTGGGCTGTGCCGCACCACACACATAAACCATGCAGAGCTACACTACTTTACACCTACTGTTACTGTTACCATCCAGAGTCCTTGGAAGGGGAGCTGATGTTTTATGGAAATGACCTGTAATCCAACCAAAAATATCCAAGTCTTTCCTGATGGGATTATCAATAAACCGATAAATAGCCTTTCCATGCTCTGTTTGAGTGTCAGCGTGCTTCGGTCCTCTGTGTTCTCTCTCTCTCCTACCACCTCAAACACACACAGACGTTAATTGGTCGAGCGACTCCAGGCTCTTGCCAGCTTCCAGCCGATGCTCAATTCGTTCCCCACCTGCCAAAAAACTGCCAACCCTGTGTAGAAGGTTGTTTTCGATATTAAGTTCATTCAACACTGCCCCAACAAACGTCAGCATAGCACAAACAGCCAACACTGTTGGTTTGGTGCGGGATATCCATCTGAGTTGGTTGGTGTTAGTTGGTGTTTTACTTTTTTTCCAATTCAACATGGATGTTTGGTGACGTATGTGTTGGTTGGTGTTTGCTGGGAGAGTGTGGGGTGGCCTTTAAGTTAGTGTCATACTCCCTGGAGCTCTCACAGATTTAAATACCAGTTTAAAATGTGTCATGTTTTAGTCATCACAGCCCCTGTAGAAAATGGTATGATTCAACATAACGGTGCCAAAACATACATTGTGGCTTTTGCTGTTTTGTTAGATGTGAGGGATGTAAAATAGAGTTTCGTTATTACATTATAGGTCCCATTGCATTGTTTTTTCATAAATCTCGCTCCTTTTGTGATATAATAGGTCACTCCTAGTTGCGTTCTGCATGTTTCACGTGGAAATGTTCTTCTACCCCCATCGCCTGCATTAATAAATGAAAGAAAATAGAGGGCTAAACGACTAATTTGAAAAAGTCGAACGGCGTGACGTACACCCGTTTTAAATATTCAGAGATGGAAATTAGCACTAGCCACCAGCCAAATGCTGTTGAAATATATTAATGGCTGGTAGATTCCAAACACACAATAAAAATGTACCGTTGGTTTACTATTGTGTGGTTGTATTTTACCAAGTGGCTGGTTAATGTATATATTTTTGAAAAGTTTGAAACGTTTTGGAAGTTAATTCCAACTGTGACGGGCAGTGCTGTTAGCCAATCAGAGGCAAGTCATTTATATATTCATGAGTAAGGGCCAAAAACAAGTCGTTTCGCTCCGCCCACATTATTCCTCAACTAAAACAGCCAGAAACAGGCGCGCGGGAGCATTTCTTTCACCAAAACCGGCTCAGAGGGCATTCATTAATACTAATGAGCACCGCAAAATTAATGAAAAAACGATGCAATGAGACCTTTAAGAGTGATGAGTGAAGTGTTTAAATCTCTCTCTATAGGACCCAACTCCTCACCTCAATCTTGGCTCGGTTCATAGAACCCAGGTCCATCAGAAGCGGCCTGTCATCCTCCTCCAAGAGCACATTTGTGGGCTTCAGGTCTCTGACAGAGATCATCACAGAGAATATTTGTGTGAGTGTGTGTTAAAGAGGATACAGAAGCAAGAATAAATACAGTGAGGGGTATATCAACCACATTGTAACTGTGGTTGGATTTTGGGCCGATACTAGGCCAAATCAGAGTATCAGTATTGGAGAATTTTCCCAATACTAAAATGTAATACAAAGAGCCATGTGTAACATGTCAGAAGTCAAAGTACGTTTTTTTGTATTTTTGACACATAGAAAGAGATCTCTCTAGATCTCTCTAATGGAGAAAAAAATATTTTTTTCCAATGTCCCCAAACTAAGTCTAAGTCTATATTGTTCAGTAAAAGTAATGGATCAGATCCATACTATGAAGTTTAGGACTCAGAATCGGTATCAGCAGTGAAAAGGTGGTATTGGTGCATGCCTAAATTGATGTCATGTAAACCTATATCCATTGTGTCCATTTATGTGAAAGAGGCTCTAAGTTTGTATGTGTGTTTAAGCAGAGGTGGGTGGAATACCTGTGTGCATAGCCTCTGTCGTGAATGGTCTTAAGGCCACAACAGATGCCATGCAAGATGTGTAAGATTCGTCTTTCAGGCATGAAGCTCCCCTTGTCTCTAAGCTTCTCCAAAACCGACCAAAGGCTGCCCTTCTGTACACACAAAGATGCCAACATTTCAGAAATAGCCCAAATAAGTTACCTATGGTAAAACTGATTTGCCAACTTACTCTAATATAGGGTAACAATAGCCAGGCTTCACTCTTTCCGCCACGGTCTACAAAGGTGTGTGCAGCCAAGCTCAGGATGTTGGGGTGGCTAAACATCTGGTGCATGTCCACCTCTGTCTGTGCCTCCTGGCGCCCCTCACGGTCGTGGCACAAAATCCTCTTCAGGGCATAGAAGCGACCGTCCTGCACCCCCTCTACCAGGTCCACATAACTGAACCCACTGATAACAGGACAGATAAAAACAAAGGGATAGCATGATAGGTTAAGATGGATATTTGCCGTCATGCTTTCAACCTGTTCAGGGCACATGCAACCCTTACCCTTCATCTAGTTTCTGGATGAAGAAATATCTCTTGTTGTCGATGGTGATGGAGCCACGGGAGCATATACACAGGGTCTGGCCCATCTCTTCTGGTTCATTGCTTAACCAAGCTACTGAGGGACTGAAATAAATAAAGTGAATTCATTAACGCTAGCTGACTTGTGCCAGAAAGAAAGAAAGAAAGACGGACGGACGACCGACCGACCGAGAGAGAGAGAGAGAGAGAGACAGAGAGAGTTTGACTACCGTCAAATGTTCATACAACTAATTAAGAGGAAGCAAAGCTAGATTAATTGAGTGAGACGGGTTGTTTCCAGTATTATATTGGGTCAAGCGTCGCCATAGAGACTACAACCTGGATACTATCCTGTGAGAAACATGGCTATCAATTACTATTACAATTACTATGACTAGGAATGTCTATCGTCAACTTCCTACAAGCCACTTATTAACTACAATTTCCACTTAAATGTCGACACCTACCCTGAATCTCTAACCTCGTCACCTGTGCCGTGGGCTGACAACGAAATAACCTCAACAAATGAGTTGTTGAATTGTTTGGCAATACCTTAGAGTGCTAAATTAGCTTCTTGTCATATTTCCCTTGTTTCTTCTTCTTCTTCTTCTTCTTCTTTTATTTTTCTTCTTATTATTATTCTTGTTCTTCTGCTTCTTCTTTGCTTTTACTGGCAGACTCGAAACTAACGTTAAAGGTGCTTGCCGCCACCTACTGTACCGGAGTGTGTAACATCATGACTTTATAAAGAAATTAAATTCTGTATATTAAACTTGTCTTGTTTAAATATTTAAATAAAGCCCTTCGAACCTGTAATTGTTTGTCCCCTGTCTCTAACAGACCGTTGATGCTCCACTCCCTTCCCATATCTACCACCCTGCCCTTCAGTCTTTCTCTTTCTACACTGAACTTCCTACATCAGCACATGTTCAACAGTTTCCTTGCAGTTGCACTTACAAGTCTCACATTTATCTGACACTGTCTTTTTCATGATTTATAAAGTAGCATTGAGTCCTGTATGTCCTAATCTTAACCTAGAAAAAAGAACATATTCTTTCCTACATTTACCTCTATTACTACTGACAGACTTTCAAATGTTGTAATAATCTCTACCCTTATTGTCGTTATTCCAGATTTCTTGCCAAGATGTCATTATTCCATAGTTAATTATTGATTTTGCTTCTGATCTCCCAAAACAAATGTCTAAAATATGATTATCATTTTAGTTTAATGCACTTTTAGCAAGTTTATCTGCAACCTGATTTCCCTCTATTCCAACATGTGCCAGTATCCAACAGAAATGAACATCTATACCTAGTTGCTGTAGATTTACTTAGCACATAGGCTAAACCTCAATTAAAAGATCCTCTCAAACTGTTTGTCCTGACTTTATACTTTGTATTGTAGCAGCAGAATCTGAACACATCACTACTTTAATTGGTTTAACCTCCTCTACCCACTGAAGACTGATGATTATTGCTGTAATTTCTGCTCTGTTGATACTGATACCCTGTTTGAAATTCTCTTAACAATTCCTTTGTCGAATTCTGGAATGTACTGTATATGCCCACTGCTACATTCTCATTATTTAAGTGTTCTGATCCATCTGAAAATATGTTTAGATAATTATAATAGCTCTTCTTCAAATATTCTTGAACCAAGTACCCAATGTTATTATTCCTCTCTGTCCACTCTCTCCTCTTTTATAATATTTACTTTGGGTTGTGGAAATATCCATGGGGAAATGCTGCTATTAATACCTGGACTGTGGTGTATAGTATCTAATTTGTACTGTTTTACTTTCAGTTAAGGTCCCGTCCAAAACCTTTACCAGAAAATGTTGTGTATTCCCAACAGTTCTACAGAACAATTGATGCTAAATTTCAATTTCCTCCCTTAATTCTCTTTAAATGCAATGGTAGTTCACTGGATTCAATGAGCAATGCATTAATGGGCGTAGTTTTGACTGCTCCCAAACTAAGTCTTAATTAATGCTTTGTATTGGATCCTGTCTAGTTTTTCTAAATTGTTTTTTGCTGCTGCTTCACACCATGCAACCATAATCCAAAGTGGCTCTCATCAAAGCCATGTGTAATAGTGCTTCTTTGTCAGCTTCCCATTCAAATTCGACCACACACCTTATTCAATTTAACACCTTTTTATATCTCAATATTTTCAATTTGATTCTTCCATGTATATTTTTCATCAATCCATAAACCGAGATATTTAAATTCTCAGCGTTTCTTCTTCTTCTTTTATTTTTTATAGCGGTTGGCAAACAACCTTTGGTGCATTACCGCCACCTTCTGGGCAGGATGAATCTTCTCCAGCAAATAGCAGATGCATCTAAACATTATCCCGCACAGCGCTACGTCAGGAGTAGCGGCGTTAATAGGCGTTGCAGCGTGTACGTTTTATTGAGAAAAACATGGCGGATTACAAGCATAACAGCAAAGGTTGCACCGACGACGGAGGTGATATTTGTGCAGTTTTATGTCTTAAATGGTGTTGAGCAATAAACATTATTTTCACTTAGTTTGCTGCTTAGCTAGCTTTAACGAAACGCTCTGCTGCAAATGATACTAGACAGCTGAGACGTTTACAAAACGTGTCGTCATTGTGAAGCTTAACGTCAGCTACATATCGCTGGCTAATGCCATTATGCTAAGTATCACTAACGCCACCATGATAGCTATGGCACACGTACTAACGGTATCTACGACAACGCTAGATGGATCAGTAGAAACAATGTTTCAAAACTGAGGTTTACTAAATAACCGTCAGGGGCAGTACAATACATCCAGTTTGCTAACTTGTTATGTAGCAAGCATGACGTCAGTTTACAAGTAGTCACCTTAAGTCGACGTCATAATGATGAAAATGTATATCACTGTCCACCCCCACAGACCCTCCGTCCTCACCATAGAAACCCTTGTCCTGTCTACCATCATGTTTATGTGGCTCTTGCACACATAGCCACCATAGCATTTGCTGAATTTAAGCTACTTTGAATTCATTGATGGCTGGAATTTCAGCCGCTCAGGTAAATGGTAGTAGCTCATTCTCGATTTCCCAAGCAACTGTTGCTCACCTTGGTAAGTTGTCTTGCCTCAAGCAGGGCCGGAGGAGGAGGGAGGCAGAGTGAAAACTAAGCCTGTCTCTTCTAGCACTGTGGGAGGAGGAGGGACGACAGTCAAACGCTCAGCCCAGCATCTCACAGCTGAAGTTGGGGATGAGTCCTCAGCAGGCCCACCGGCACCCTTCAAAGTCTCCAAGATAGGCTTTGGCATAAGCAGTCAGATGGGAAAGAAGCCCAACCCCATCTCCATCAAACTTGGTGCAACAGTGAGTGTACAGATAGTTATATAATGAAATTGTATGTAGATGGCTTTGATCCTCAACCACATACAGGCTACCAAAACTGTAGGTTTACTTAGTGGTAATTTTAATAGTGATGATGAGATTGTAAGTTACATTGTTCCTTCTGGAGAACCTACAAACTTAGTTGTAATTCAGGTTCAGAATTATCCTGCCAGGAGGGAATATTATGCAAACATGATGGTACACTGCTTAGGAAGACCTTAAAATAGGATATGACCCCACAATATTTTAAGTGTTACAACTGCCTAGCAAGCACTTTGTGAGAGTTGCTGTCATTGTGAATCAAACGTGGAACCCTCCCAACATGGATTTTAAAAAATCCTACAGTTTGGCTAACAGAAATGACACACATTGAAACAGCTGAGTGAGGAAAGACTAGGCAGTATCTACTATATTTTTCTAACTCACACCTGCTAAGTTCTTACATCACTCCAATGAAGTCAGTAGTATATTATTTCCAGTAACAAGCATACTAGATGAGGCTATTCTAACCCTGTAAGGCTTTATAAGGAAAAGACAACAGTGGAACTTTTTCAGGGTTTTTTATGCAAGAAAAATGCAAATTCAAATTATATATTTTTTTCTTGTAGTTGGGGAAAAAAACCCTAGGTGGACTCCCAAAGAGTTGAATAGACCCTTTAGTATCTGACAGGGAAAATCTTAGAGAGCAGAGTGAAGAATAGTGATGCTGGCAGATTATTTTTTCCTGAACATTTTCTCCCTTACCTTTTCTAGAAACCAAAAGATCCTGTACCAACTCCTCCTGCTAAAAAGACGCTGGCCTCTGTTTTTAATGAGGATGACGATGTAAGTGCACACACATGCATTGATGTATAAACATAGGTTAAACACAAATATGCAGAAGGCTGAGTTTCTTCTCTTATACAGAGTGAGCCCGAGGAGATGCCCCCAGAGGCCAAGATGAGAATGAAAAACATTGGCAGGTAAACACACACACACACACACACACACACACACACACACACACTGTGTAAAATCTTGCCCAAACTCCATAGCATTTAAATATTTGTTATTTTATTTGAATTGTTAGCTACATTTTACATTTAGCTGATGCTCTAACTGTTCAAATGAGGGAATGGTCGTTTGATAGATCCACTTTATCATTCAGTATGTTTGCCTCTGAAATATATTCCCCTCTTTTAAGTATGAACTCAATTTCAATTTCAGGTTTAAAATGAGTTTGAATTGACTAACCATGTGCCGTTTACAGGGAGACCCCGACATCTGCAGGACCCAACTCCTTCAACAAGGGCAAGCAGGGTTTCTCTGATCACCAGAAACTATGGGAGAGGAAGCTGAAAGCCCAGACAGACAAATCCTAAACCACTACCAGAGTCTTAGTCACCATGGGTTGGTTTTCTATTATTTAGCCCATGTCAGAGAGCTCCACGAAGGCTCAAATGATTCCTTACTGTAGCCCATGTTTCAACTAACTTTTGATGATGTTCTTCCTGGAACTTGTTAGCTTCTTGGACATTCTACTTGGAACTATTTAAGCCTTCAGTGATTTTCAGTGACTACGCTCATGTTTACATATCTAACCACTACCAGCTGACACAGTAGAAGATAGAAGATGTGCCAGAGAGCCTTGGCTCTGGGATGGGATGTGCAGGACGCCATGGGGTAAAGGAGGGACTGGAGAAATAAATTGGAGAGAAAAACATTTATCTATCTATAATGTAATCTAATCTCTTTACTATATAAATTCTGCAATGGCACTGTATAAAGTGACTTAGTTTCTATACAAACCACACAAAAATTCACCAAGGTATAATTAAACTACTCTTTTGCTGGCTAATTTGAAAATCTTGCCTCTTGAAGCCCCTACGCCCCACAGCTGTGACACATGCTTGTTGTATGGTAGAAGCTGGTTAGGTGTGGTCCTGAGCAAGCTATTTTTTTTTTTTTTTTTTTTTTTTTTTGCTTGTCTGCTATTCATGTAAAAATGTACATAGAATGAACTGTGATGATATTGTTTTATTTTTAAATTCAATGTTTAGTTAATGTGTGTGCAGCGAGGTATGTGCTAGATATAACCTAGACATAGAAGGATGCTCAAAAATCATGTTTTATCTGTTTCCTCAACATAGATGTACCACCCAAGTTTGTTTTATACCAATTGTGCCACCATACTGGCTGTTTTGCTCAGTTATATAAACCTATTGTGTCAATTACTCTCTGCTCCATTGAATCTGGCAAAGTTGGAAATGTGGTTGTGCTGTTGATCCTCAAAGTAAAGGATTGATACTATTGTCAGTCACTCTCCTGTGGAGAACAGCACAGTACAGCTGTGATTTGGCTACCACGATTGTAGTATCTCCAGTCATATTTGATGATTTTTGGGCAGCTATGTTTAGTGCCTGGATCTATACGCTTGGGATAGCATTAACTGGGCATGTGTACATAACAGATGGTTTTAATTAGACAAAGATGCTTTTCACTGCCCCCGTCATATCAAAAACCCATCCACTCACCCCCTCAGCAACATTGAACCCATTCACAAATACTTGGAACAGATAACTTTGATATTACTCTGACTAGAGTACCTCACAGACCTCTCCTGTGCCTAAAACTCTCCTTTTGAAACCCCTTTTGATCTAAAATAAAGACATGTAATTCCCCTCTGGATTGTGTGGAACTTGATGAATATATAATACTAAATAATATATAATCCACTGCACATGCTTTATCAAACAGACTTGTGTTGAAAATATATTTGAAATACAATGGTAGTATAGGAGTCTGGATGATCAGTACATATTTCTGTCCAAATGGGATAAATGGGGAACTCTGCCTCACACCATACAACATTGTATTATTACTCATGTATTCAAGGCCTGCTTTCTACCAACTAATTATATTGCAAAAAGAAAGACACTGGGAGGTTTATAAAATAAGATTTATAACTTCTTCCTGAATAATGCTTTTGCAACTTTTTGCAAATCTATATACTGTACGTTTTCAATGTACAATCATCTTTTTATGGTATGCCATTGTATTGTCTTGTTTTCAATATGTTCTGCTGTTTCTTTACTATAGCAAAGGCTTGGTAGACGATTATTTTTCATTGACTGATTGAATCTCTGGTTACTTAAATAATAAAAAAAAATAAAATAAAAGTCAAAGTACCCACTGCTTTTAGACGTGACAATATCATGAACACTGAAACATTATAGCTCCTTTACTACATATTGGCAATTAATAAATTTATGACTTGGCCTTCTTTTGACTATGGAAACCCCTTTGAGGGATTTCAAGGTTGTTGTGCTGAAGGTGTCACATAAATTTGAATTGAGTGTGCAGTAAACACAAATGGTATACCTGTTTTACTATTTATCAATTTATGCCCTGCCATTCACCTTATCAGGATTAAGTGAGTTGGTGATGACAATGGGTAGTGTATCGGCGGATAGCAAACCCTTATAGCTTGATCAGCCGGCAGGCTAAGCATGGGAGATTAAAAACTGTATGACGCGCAACTAAAAGACTCACGTCCAGACAAAAAAGCTCAAGTTTAAAATCCTTTACTTCAGTGCACCAATTCATTACAATTCAATTTCGGCAAATAAATATGTAACATAATATAAACCCAGAGAAATAATTTAGACAGTGAGCAAAAATACCAATACCAATGCAAAGTGTAAATGCTCACCCTACCTCCAAGGTCAAAACCAGCCTTAAGGTGAGCAGGTAAGGACTGTCATTTGTAACCTCCGAGGCCACCCACAGAGACACTCCCACAATGAGGTGCCAATGAGGCGCCTACATCAATCACCCATCAATTAGTGCACAAATCAATAGAAATGTCATTTGGCTCCTACAGGTAGTCTTATCATTTCTGAGTCTATTTGAGAGAATGCTCCACTTTGTATTGGCATGGCCTTCTTCAGTGAGCTCCAGAAGTTGCTAGTGGATTTTGCTGGTTCACCTTGGGCCCAGACCAGCGCTGGTAGCACCCTCAAGGCCCTACGGACAAGTGTAGGCAAAGCTGGGTTCAACTGGTCCACGCATGCTGATTTTCCTCTCGTCCAGATCAGCAGGAGTTTGAGGTGGGAGCCCTGTAACAAAGCCTGTGGCATGTGTAGAATATGTTACAATGCTGTTATGGTGAATAAACAATATAAAGGGACATTTTAGTGCTTTTAGAAACAGTTTTGCCGGTTAAAGAGAATCTCTGCAACTCAGAACTAAAGTGGCAACGTCGAAGATCTCCCATTTCATTGTCTTTGGCGGCACCTTTGGTAAAAAGCAGTAATTGCAGGTGTGTGGTTGGACCTCACTTAAAAGGGAAAACGTATCACTATCGCTAATTTGAATGCATGGCGGGAAAGTCGCCACAGACACCTTCGTAATACTCATAATACTGCAAATGCAAGGGCTTTCATCAGTGAGCCATAGGCTCAATCACCATTGTGTTACCTCATTTAGTGATAGATAGTGACTTAACAGACATTTATTTAAATGAAAATCTTTGAGATCACAACTTTAAGAAAAGTGGAACATTGTGCTCAACCTTCCAACCTTCCGTTGTGTTTTTGAGACGTTTTCTAATCATATTTGTTTGTTGAGCTAATTGACGTGTGATGATGCTTCTCTTCCCCTTCTAAGTACGCACATACATACTAAACTGTTGACCTTTCCTAATCCAGGGTGTGTTCACAGTTGTAGTTATTAAAAAATGTTCCCTTAGAGCTGTTATTGGTGATGTTCTGACTACCAATAGTGAAGGGGAATTACAACAAGCCGTTACAGTTCAAAACAAGCTGGACTTTCCCCTCCCCCTCCACCTCTCCATTGTTCCTCTCCGCTGTCCATCAAGAAACATCACACGATACAGGTGCTCAGATTCTTGGGAGGATTTTAGAAACAGGCTCAGAATTGTAAATGGTTTAGAAAAGAGGGAATATCATCATACTGGCACACACTTGTTGCGAAGACCGCACTGAACCTTCGCACAGCACACACTCAATATCGCACGTAGCACTTCTGAAAAGGTTGCACGGTAAATGTGATTTATACTCCACCTGGATTCCTGATTCCAACACAAACATAGTATTGCTGTTGGAGAGGTAGTCAGCAGACAGGAGACAGATCAGCATTCTGCTTCTCTGTAATGTATGTACCACATCCTCTGTGTATGCTGTAACACACAACAGCACAACGTCAGGAGCCTGGGTGGTCAAAAGGCGTTATCGCTTCTCCCCTCTCTTCCTCCCTGTGCTTTTCCTACCTCCTCCAGGTAGTATGTCTCTTTCCAGCAGACAGAGGCGGTAGTCCCACTGGTCTTCCAATACCCGGGCTAGGAGCACCTCCAGTGGTGTCTGGGTGGCATACCCCTCCTCAATAGTTAGATGGTCCATGCTTGATGGAGATGCTGTCAAGTTATTCAACACTTTTTATTTATTAAAGTTGTTTTGTATTACTTTTCTTTGTTAAAGTGGTCTTATGAGGCCGGTACAGCAATACACATGCAAATGAAACCAGAATATAGACATTTTGTTTTCATGGGGGGAGGGCCTACCTTCTTCATAAGTGTCAGGTCTAGATGGTGAAAACATGGCCAAACCGTGCAGCTCCTCTGCAAGAGGGCTCCACACATAGGACAGAAATACATCAAACTCCTTCTCATCTACCCAGTGCCGTTGGAATGGAAAGAAAAAATGCCAATGACACATTGGAAACTTGAGTCCTGGTACTTAAGCAGATTGTATCCTTTTCTATGGCTCTAGAAATAGGCTATAATTTCATAACACTGCACTTTACAGTGCCCTTATTGACAGTGCCTTATTACAGTGTATTAACCTATGGAAACGTATTGTAATTAAATAATAATATGAATTAGTGTTTAATGGAAATTTAGATAGATAATGTACTTACCAAGGTATAACAACATATGTCAGACAGATTTTCATTTCACTCTAATGAAGTATCATTGTGTAACATTTTCAATGGTTAATATTCAAGTATTTACATTGGAATAAGGCCACTGTAAACTAAATTGTTACTGGGACTTTTTTCAGTGCAGTAAAGTTGTTAAAAAGACATGATCAATGATATTGCAAAATATTTTTTGATTCTAATCGAATACATTTGGAAGTCCGTAGAGGCCATGCAATATCATTTTTTTAGGTTTCGTTATTTAATGATTGCGATTTATTTCATTTTTTGATCACAACATAGCAAAAATTGTTTTCTCAAGATCACGAGACTTAGAGTATATAAAACTAGAGACAGTATCCAAATGGCTGCCATTCATTCTCTATGGATCTGGTCCTCCAAGTATGGGATATATCCGGCTCGTCCGGTGTTGTGTGTAAGCTCACGAGCGCTGACCTCTTAACCTGTTGTATACGTCACAACTGCGACATTGAGAACGAGCACTTGGTACGTACATCGTACCACCCGGTACGATGGCAGATATGTAACTATAGTTTAGATCTAACATTTCGTGCAACATTGTAACATTGTAAAATTGTATATGCTCCATTCCCTTTGTCAACCCAATTAAACATGGTCAATTTTAGTATGCCATGATTCTTTTTTCCAGTGTTTCTATGGTTACATAGTAGGTCCTGCTGATGAAGTGACTAGACAGATAGTTTGTAATACCAACATCAAAATGTTTCCCAGGGGTTAAGATTTAACTATATTCACTTATTCATATAACATTTATTAACACTAGAACCACCAGGATTATGCATACCTAATGAATAATACAATGTCTATGTCTGATTGTTTTTCTCCTATAAAACTCCAGAGATGAGATGTTTTAGGTCTTTGACACAATGAGATTTTATTCTCGTTGAGTAATGTAGATGGCATCGTAATTAGTATGCATACACTATGAAAGATACTCTCGTCTCTGCAGCTGCACATTATCTGAGAAAAACAACTTATCTTGCGTTATTACATGACTTCTATGGACTTCCGTAATAACAGCTGGTCTTTAAAAATAAAAATTTCCTTCTATGTTTGAACTTTACCTAGAAACCACATCCTGTGGCTGGTAGTTAACTGCTATAGAATTATTATGCTCATCCAGCAAAACAGAATGTGGTTTATGTGGCTAGCACTAGTATGTTATACTTAATTGATAAATTGGATTTTCAATTCTGATAAGTCTAAGCCTTATTATTAGCAACTCATTTTATTGTACTGAATGAGTCCCTGTGCATGGGTGCATGCGTATGTTTGTGCGCGAGTTTGTGAAATTCTCACCCTTTCCATTGTTTGCATGTGGCCAGTGGGATCTGTAGAGCAGAGACAGTTCCAGCCATTTCACGTACACAATGACTCCCAGCCCAGCTACCAGGACCAAAGTCACAGTCGGATACACAACCATTGCTGGCCACTTTACTGAAACACAAAACATATACGCATTAGACACCGTGTCTGCTGGCCTGAACCAAAATATGCCCTAATTAATATTATTTTAAGACACGTGTTGAGATAATTGAAAACAGCCAGTGGCCATATCAGATAATAGAAGTATGAAAATACAACCAATGCTTGTGTAGAACTGTAAAACTACTGGGACATGAAGGGGGTGTCTAGTCACGTCACTAGTTATGTCACGTTAAATCTAGTCACGTTATGCAAAGCATAATTTTCTTCCAATTTTCTTCCACACAAACTATAACGGCACAGATTCTGATAACACAAATGATTTTAGATTGAGGGACATGAAGGTAAAAAACAAACAAAACTGCTTTATTATCATATGGCATCGAGGCAGGCGATTTTGGTGCTCGATTGTTCACAAATTCGTATGGAGGCACGTGAGTTATACGTTTTGAGCTAAAAAGTGAGAATGTTTTGACAAAGTACTTTAGAGGGACAGTATAAATAAAGCAGAGACATGGAGCTGAGGAGAGTAAGTACCTCCAGCTTTTCTCTTGAGCTTGATTGTGGCACTGCTGTTTCCCACTGCATTACTGGCAATACAGGTATAGGTGTGGTTCAAGTTCAGTGATGTCACTTCCTGTATGACAGCTCTCTGTGTGACCACCAAGCCTGCAGTGCTGTTTTTTAATTGTCTTAATGAGGAAAAGAGCTTGCGTTAACTTGCATTCCAACCAAACTTATTCTTGTCATGCCAAACTTCCAATACCTTTAACAAAGTATTTTACACAATTCTCACAAGCAAACATAATCAGATTGACATGAGCAGGTATGAAAGAAATTCACCTGCTTGGAAAAACATTTGGTAGTAGCAAAGATTGAATGAAGGAAGAGAAGATAAGGAACCTTAGAGTATTAAATATACATAAAAAATTATCAATTATTTACTTAAAGAAATGCAGCATTGTGTATTATAAACAAAGTGAGTGGCATTCATCTAACAGAAATATTTTGTCTGGTCACATCCTTCCCTAATGCCAATTTACTCACACTGGACTCTCCATCTCCATCAGAATCATGTCTTCCTTTATGCCATGGCTACTGCTGTACCACTGGATCAGTGGGGAGGAGTTTCTCTCAAAACCAAATGTTACATTACACATCAGAGTGTAAGGCTGACCTGTATGGAATGCCATTTAAATCAATATTAATTAAATAAATACATATATAAATAAATGTATAAAATATATATAAATATATAAATGAGTCAATATAATTCAATAAATAAATAAATAGGTTTTTATTTCAAAATTACGTTTTTCAAAGGATTCAATCACCATTGTGTAACCTCATTCGGCGATAGATAGTGACTTAACAGACATTTATTTAAATTAAAATCTTTGAGATTGCCACTTCAACGTGTATCAGGAAACATCTCTGATTTTAGTCATTTTTGTTGAATAAATAAAAACTATCATTACACAATCCAAACAGGTGCCCATCATATCTGTAGCCCTAACTTGTAACGTTAACTTTAACGTCTTAGCTAACTTTAACTGTTGACGAACAACTGTGCTATCCACCTGTCTCCTGTCAGAATGATTTTCTGGTGGAAATGTACAGTATGTCACTCACTCTGTTCCTCCCATCTCTTTGTATATCATATTGCTACACAAGATTGAATAATTGTTTAATGTCAATCATGTTTTAATTGTACTGACCCTCGCATCTACAAAAGTAATTGGGTAAATACAACATGTGGAAAGTGTGTACATTGTAACAATATGATTAAATCAACCACTTTTACCCATCCATATACAGGAAAGGTTTTTAAGGTGAAAGGTTTTGTTACCTGCAATTCAAACTTTGTTGTTCATCTAATCAAGTGTCCTTGTTCCTCCATTTACAATGGAGAGGCTACAAGACCGGTTAAAGTAAGAATCTCTAAGCACCATATGATGTACATAAGACGTGCAGACATGATATCTCCTGTCACCAAACAGGTTCTCGAAGCTGGCCACACTGTGGCTCTGCTGAAATGTGTGGTCACAGAAAAAGTTCATTCCACTAAGGGGCTCGGACCGGCGAAATCTACTTTTACGCAGGGAGATGTTTTGGGTGCAGAAATTAAACTGTTTAAGTCCTTATGGCCTTAATGAGGAATATGACTGTTTTCTGGAGGAAAGATAGAATAATATTGTTTGTCCGCCAGGGGAGCAATCCCACTAACTCCTATGGTCTTGTATATTTGGTAGGACTGAGTGTCTTTTCTGCCTACTAGATCTTGTATTTTTTTGATTATACCTTTTGATGTTGAGTCTATCTATTCTTTTTGAAAATTGACTGTCTTGTGCTGATGGATTTTGTGTTTTCTGTTAATACGGGTTTTTCTAAAAAAGTCAAATTGATGCTGTGTATAATAATAATAAAACCAGCTTGTATAATAATTTCAACTAACTAATTCGCCTGATCCCCAGGAGCTAATTACTTCATGGGTACATATGGGTACATGTGTGCAGCCTCTACTGTTTGTAACATTCAGATGTTCATGTTTCATGTTTCTTACAAGCAGCCTGAAGGTCAGACGACTGAAACGTAGGTGTCTTGTGCTCAGAGAATAAAATAACTCTCTTTACTAGTGCTGCGCCCTTTCTTTATTTTATTAAGGATTTATTTCATAGCCATATTTATTTATTTCATAGCCATATTTATTTATTTAATATTGACTTATGGCCCTGGAACCGTTACAGTAAACCTGTGTAGTCAAGCAAGTACATTTTATTTATAAAGAACGAATGTTACAAGGTGCTGTATAATTAAAACGGACATTTACATGCTGATCAAAGTTCATGTGTTGGTCAAAAATGACTCATGTATTTTGTAGCTGGCTTAATAATGGTGTTGTTTGAATATAATGTATAATAATTTATGGTAGCACTTTTGGATTCTCTTACCTATCTCCACTTCCTCAGTCTCGTTACGGGGATGGGTAATAACTGGAGAGACCTTTGTATCCATTGCTGATAGGTGAGGAGGGAAAGGTTGTACATTTGTACATACATTCTGTATGAGCTCCTGCCTAAGTTACTGTACCATTTAAAACACACACACACACACACACACACACACACACACACACACACACACACTTACGTATGACTTTGGTGCTAACTGCCCTCCTGTTTATCCAAAGGACACCTTGCTCACTTGTGTTTCTGTCACAGAAGAATACAGCTTTGTCCTCCTTATAAACGGTGCAGAGAAACAAGCTCACGTTCTTCTTACAGACCCCCCTCATCCTCTGCAGTTCAGCCAATGCTTTGCCGTTCTACCAAAAGGTACACGCACCAGGTTACATTGTTAATCTATACTGATGATATCTGACATATTTTTCATTGTGTAGTAGATCGTGGACATATCACAGGAATGTTATACCACCTTGTACCAAGTGACATCTGTGTTGTAGGAATGGTCACTGCAGTTAAAAGCAGGGCAGGGGATCTCCTTACTTTTACCCTGGATCAGGATCACCTCGCTCCCCTCTGGCTTGGGGCAACTCAGACTGGCCTTCTCCAAAACCTGTAGATGGAGGAACAGCTTCCTGCCACTGGACAAAGGGGATATGAACCCTTAGCGTGTGCCATGCAAGACTATGCAGTACAGACATACATATACACATGTATATTCATACAAAAACAAAAAGAGGAAAGTAAAGATGTAACCTATCCCTCTACATTGTTTTCCCACTGCGATTATACAAAGAGAAGCATTGCTTATTTGCATTGTTTGGTTGCAAACCTTACGTTTTGAATCTTAAATTTAAGAGTTAAACCTGCAAATTCAGATTTAATCTAAAGTGTACATAATGTTCTTCTATCATTTAGCTGTAAAGTGTATCCTCAAAAGACAAATAAACCAACTGGTCTTTCGTGTTTCCCAGGAAGAGTAATGGTTATGTTTACAATGTAGATACACTTCATGTAAGATTAAAGGGATTAAACCAGATTATATACATGATTATGATTAAAACAGATTTACCCTGCTCGGCATGTGTAATTTCCGGAATGTTTTGCCTCAAGAGCTGGGAACGTGAGGACGTTGTCTTTACTGACCACACCCTCTTCTTCCTGTCTCATTGTATCGGTGGACAGGCTCGCAGTCGTATCTCCTCTCTCTGTGTGCCTGGACCACACCACCTTTTTGGAGTGCTGACTCGAAGGGTTTACACACGGCATCATAAAAACGTCCCCCTGCACAGCTCTGTAGTTGTAGTGGTTCTCTGTTGGCTCTTGTATGTCTGACACATAGTATGACACGTAGATTAGTGGCTTAGCTGCTGGTTGAAGTATACATACCTTCTCGTTTACATGCATGTGTCCCTACATAGACGTACATTTACACACACACACACACACAAACATGCATGTTTCATAATCAAATACAATGTATTGTATACAAATAAAGGTTGACAAAATAAAGAAATAACCATACTTTCTGTCTGGTGCTTTACCACACAGCATCCTTCCAAGAAGATGGGGATGATCGCCAAAATGAAAGCATGTCCGGTTTCCATCCCTTGTTATTTTATTACAGAACTGTAAATATTAGTATATTAGTATTGCTTCTTGATTTCAGTCATGGTACTGATGCAGGGAAATCTTCTTCGCTTATAGCCCCATTACCCCCATGCATAACCAGGTCTATGTTGTTCAGCTTGGCCCAGGCCTGCTGGGCTTTCCTGTTAACACCGGCTTTTGTTGACTACTTGTTAAACCGGATCCTACACAACTTACATAACGGTTTGTTACATCATATCTCAGTTATTGCACATATCCTTCTCTGTTTCTCAGAGTATTACTGTTGTCGAGTATAAGACATCTACCTGTTTCCTGTCAGTTAAGCTACACATTTCATGGAACAAGTTGTTCGTGAGAAACCTGCTGATTACGTTTCCTTTATAGTGGGTAGAGGGGTGTATACCACTTCCTATACACCCTACAGGAGAGCAGATCTTAGTAACCTTATCCTACATATTTGTTTAGCAGTGAGAGATCAGAATCAGAATAACTACCAGTCACATACTACTACTAGTACAAAAAAGAAAATAATAAAATTTAAAATAAAAACATAAAAAGAGGGGTTCAAACACAGGGTTAAAAGCACAGCGTTATTAGAGAAAAGGCCACGTCTCACTTTCCCAGAAAGTAGGGCTATGGTAGACCCCATTTTCTGCAACCACATCTATCTGCTGACCTAGTTTCTAATCCTGACAGAATGTTCTCTTCTGTGTCTACCTAACCATGAGTTGGCTTGTTACTCTCCTAAAATACAAAAGTAATTGAAATAAACTTAAATTAATTGTCCTATTTTTGTATGCCATTTGTGCGCTATTTGTGCTATTTTTTTCCAGCATGATAATATTTTTTTTTATCCTTAAATTGATCATTTCAGCAGGGAACATATTCTTCCAAGATTAAATACTCCATTATGTTACAGTGTTGCAAGATATATTATCAATGTCAGGAGAATTGTTAATAAATTATTGAAATGCAGGACATATGAGAAGAGTTAAAGAGGTAATGAGGTTCTACTAAACAACAGAAACTAGTGTAAATTCAGGTCTGTCTTAAAAAAAAACCCTCAAGAGTATGAAAAAAAATTAAACAATATACAACAAAACATAATTTCCTCCTTCCTTAATCTTTTTATTTTATTCACAACAACTTGCAAACATTCATCATGTGTGTATAAATATTCAATATCCCAATGTCTATACATACCATCACTTGACTATAGGCGTACCAAATACTGTGATTTTCATAGCAGCAATCTAACTACAAAGCCTCACTGCAGGCCCTTAGACAGGAAAACTTTGTTCAGCAATCACCCAAAATCTGCCAAATACTCAAATGTGAATGGTCTACCGTACTAATACATTTTAACTTTAATGTTCTTGTTGCATTGTATCAAAATGGCCCTCTTTCCATCCAGAATATAATCCAGGTGTAAATGCACCCAAGACACATTGAAGATCCAATCACCCAAACCACTTCTGAAAGCAAATGTCTCTCATAAAATAAAATAAAAATATGGAATAATGAATCAATAGTGGTCAAAAACAAATCACTCTATTTGGAAAATTGGCATGCCCATAACATTGAATTTGAAGTGACCTTTTTATTGTGCCGGTAATTTGCATTCATATAGATGATTTATGGTAAAATACAACTTCTCTGTAAGGAATTTTGTACTGTAACTAAAGTGCTCCCTGATGGTCTTATTCAACTAGTGAGAGCTCACATAAGACATGGAGAAATTCAGAAAATGTAATACAAATGTGTGGTGGATGGTCTTGATATACACAACACAAGGTAACAGACACAAAAGAGAAGCATTTCATAGCAGAAATAGAGTAACCCCAAGGGGTACATTTTATATTACATATACCCCACCAAAATAGTTTAGAACTATAGATGAAAATTGCACTTTGGGATTTTTAATTTGGAGCTGGAATCACTGTGTCACTTATTCTGGGAATGTTGCATATCTGTTAAATTTTGGAATGATTTGTCTTCCTACTTTCAAAGGAATTCCCATTCTGCCATCATTTTGAATATAAACTATATCTTTTTGGTTGTAAAGACAAGAAGCTTGATTACATTGTTAATGTATACAACAATTATATTATAACATAATAAAAAGAAAAGTATATGTACTGTAAAATACTATAATGGTATTTTCAATCTGCAATGAATATACTGGAATAGTCATCCTTTTTTTTCAAGGTGTGAATATATGTTATAAATGCCTGGATTGTGTACATTTATATTTGCAATATTCAATAAAATTCTAAGGAAAAGAAACAGTGTAAATGCAATGCTTTTCCAATCAGTAGGCATATATAGCAACAGCATAAATGGAAAAAAAAACTAGTTAGTTAGTGCAATGATCCAACCAGGAAGCACAAGTAACTCAAACAGGTGACAGACTGCAGTATATATATATATATACGATAAAACACTGCAGTATATATATATATACTGTATATCATTCAAACTTTGGTGGATGCTTAATATCACACTCAAGCTTGATAGCATGTATACATTTGAACGATTTGTGGCTTTGTTTCCAGGGGCTTTAAAGGCTATAGACATGGAGACAGACAGACAGAGACGTAAACGCAAGCTAATATATTTGAGCTAACATATTGAGTAAATGTCTGTGGGGGTAATTACACTTCTTAAGTGCTGTGGGGCAGGTAGGTGATAGCGTAACTGCTTCCAGAAGGATGAGGAGAGAGGCTGGGAACTGGGGCCTCTCCAGGTGACAGAGTGCCCGGCCTTGGCAAGAAGTCGCAAGGCCTCCGGGAAAGTGCCGTCTTGCAGGCCTGGATGTGGTGTTACATTCAGCTCGGTATTGATCAGAACCAAGCGGGTCTGCCGCTCCACTAGTGCTGTATGGATGGCGCTAAGCAGGCCAAAACCCTCACCAGGATCTTGGGAGATGGGAATCAGAACCACCCTGCGACTCTGCTCCACGCAGCTCAACACTGCGTCTGCTACCGCTGCAACCAGCCAGAGGTCCGATTAGGCATGTCATCGTGTTCAGCTTTTTAATGTTCAAAGATTTTATGCAGATATAACCTACTTACTAAGTACATCTTGTCTGTAGCAATTGTATTATTATTATACGTCATATATATTCAGCATTAGTCGGCTACACACCTTCCCCTGGTGAGACGTCACGATCGTAGAGACAGAGATTGTAACCGAGCTCCTCTTCCAGAACCTTCTCCAGCCATCTCCTCTGCTCTTCGTCGAGCCCCGTTTCT
Source organism: Polymixia japonica (assembly GCA_900302305.1). Lineage (NCBI taxonomy): Eukaryota > Metazoa > Chordata > Actinopteri > Polymixiiformes > Polymixiidae > Polymixia > Polymixia japonica. The sequence goes on from OMKK01084872.1 coordinate 21,680, forward strand.
GTGTCACTCTTATAACACATTATATAGGCATCATAGCTCTTCCCATCTGAGGAACAAACAGTAACAGCTGAAGCTCAGTGAACGTTGCTATAGAAGTTGGTAGAGACATCATGGCTGGCTGCTCATGGAAAGCATGAGTGAAGATGCTCAGGGCAAAGACCTGTTACACAGAATTTTAATTGTAATTGAAAATAACGAACCACAGATATGATTCCTACCTGAAGTGTTGTTATAACATCCGAGTTTGTCCCGCACAAACAGAGTGATGTCAATTTTGAACTTCACATAAATAACTGTAGATGTTATAATGATTGCCACTATGGAGCCCATTATGCCGAGAACCACAGAGCGGGAGACTGGGCGAACTGTAGGGATTTAAAGGAGAAGTACCACCAAAATATTATTTTACAGCCAAAATAATATTTGCTGAAACAATCATCAAACTAGTAGACCACAAGACAACACAGACAGCCTAAACCTTGATGTAACGTGAAGAAAGTTGGCACAATTAAATGGAAGGGTGGAGACATGAGTAGCTAACCTGTTTCCAGTTTGTTTTTTTCAAGTAATGTTGCCATTCATGTATCTATCTGGCTGACTGTCTGTCTATCTATCTATTTTTTGACATATTCAAAAGTAGTGCTGCAATTTTTGTCAGTAGGAGTCAGGCAAACTCTTCCCTCTTAGGGTATTGTAACCATGACTGGCTTACGTACTCCTTCGGACCAGGGAGATGGTTACATTGGAGAATAGCGAGGTAGATTCCAGTTTACAGATGTACTTGTTTGACAGGTTCGCTTCCGACACTTTTCTGAAGACTAGAGATGCCGTGATTTTGGTCTGTGGATCATCTGTCTCTTCTCTAGCAGAGGAGAGGAGAGGAAAGGTGAGGACTACCTGTTAGTGTCTGTGTATGTGTGTGTGTGCGTGTGTGCGCATGTGTGTATATTTGCTTGTTTATGTGTTTATGTGTATGTGCACTCACTTATGACAAACTAAATGCATAACATGAATGCTTACTTTGTAGTGTTGTAGTACACAGGTAGATTCTTGTCTGTCGTCACATTTATCCAGTGCACCGCATGTATACCAGAATTTGGGTATACAACAGCTTCACAATCAACCACCAGAGGCAGGTCTAGAAGAAGAACATTATTTTAAACATACTCTTTGTAAGTAGTAACCTTTTAAAGGGATGTCATAGTCACACAAGGATAGTGATGCTTACCTAAATCTACTTCAAATATCTTTCCTGCAGGCGGTGAAATGATCCTTGGATGTTCAAAATATTCTACGTAACACAAAGAGGAAACATGTTACAGCTTCAAATCTTTTGTGTTGTAGCTTCTATAAAATATACAATATAAAATAATTTAAGAACCCCTCCTGCAATCTCAAAACCCGGATGCAGCAACTACCAGAGACAAACTAGAAGTTGCAGAGAAGCTAACTAAGGGAGATAAAATCCACTCCAGTCAGCCAGAGATGCGTTTTACCATTTATTATTTGTCCCAAGGTGATAAACAATTGCAGTTTGTTTGTGCAGAAGCCCAAAATAAATCAACACTGTAGTACAGTGTAGTCTTTGTGTCTTGCGGTCAACAAAAAATGTGACTCCTTACTTGTCCTCTCTCTCTCCTCCCCCATATAGGTGAACAGGTGAGTAGAGGAACTACCACCACCCATATGACGTGCAGACTACCGTAAGTGATGGTGTGGTGAGCAATATGCAAAGTGAAATCCCAACATGCCTATATGGTTCCTACACTGGAAGTGCGTGACTGAGCACCTTGGGCCAAAGGTTACTGATATCCTTTAGTGGTTCCATAAGACCTGAGGCCATATGTTCTGGACACATGGCGGAAGAGAGGAGCTGAGCTATACACTGATTAACATCTTGTGGTGAGTGGGCTGATGGTGGAGGAGGCTGCTGGACAGACCAGGCACACCTAAATGTCTGGCGGAGGACTCTCATTGGAACAATTTCAACCTTCACCTCTGAACGTCCTTCTCTTGCATCTTGGAGGATGTTGCCGATGTGGAGTCAGAATGGACCCTGTTCAAAACCTCTGTCATAGAAGCAGCTGCCAGGAGGTGCTGTTGGAAAGGTGGTCTGTGCCTGTCATGGCGGCGGCCCTAGAACCCATTAGGGACACTGGTGGTGAGGGAAGCTGTCAAGCTTGAAGAAGCATGCTTTCTGGGTGTGGTTGTCAGGGAGGACTCCTGATTCTGCAGAGAAAGGTTGCAGCTGCTTTGTCCTGGCCCTCACCTATGGTCACTAAAGGCGCTTTTCCACTGTATAATACCGGCTCAACTGGACTGGACTGGACTGGACTCTACTCGCTTTTGGTACCAGGTACCAACTGCCAAATTGTGTGCAGTGGCCATATGAATTAGATTGCAGATACGGGTGGCAGAAAAAAATGTTTCTCTGCAAGGTGGCTGGGCTTATTAAGCTGCTGCTCCACCGAATTGAGAGTCAGTTAAGGTGGTTCGGGCATCTGGTAAGAATGCTTCTCGGGCGCCTCCCTTTGGAGGTATACTAGGCACAGCCAACTGGGAGGAGACCCCGGGGCAGACCCAGGGCAGGTTGGAGGGATTTTATCTCCCAGCTGGTCTGGGAACAGCACGGGACACGACTGGGCTGCTCTGCTTGCCCTGCTGCCACCATGACGCTGACTGGATAAGCGGCAGTAAAATATAGTGTAAGTTTGACCAAATCCGGAGACGATCACTACTGAAAGGTGGGTGATGTGAAAGCATACATATTTGAGAAGCAAAATATTAAATGTAATTAAATATACATAGATATTTGCATCTAAAGACAAAGGTGTGGGGTAAGGGTAAAACAATGTTTGGTTTAAAAGAAGACAGATCCTCAATAATGTTGACAGTATATGATACATTATAGTATATGATAAATTATATTCACTGATCGTCTATTTGTGGCAGGTGTCCGGATTTGGCCACACTCCGTTAGATGGATAGATGGTTGTGAACATATAAACTCTATATTTACATAAGGTGTGTTTCTTACTGTTATCGACCTTCAGCAGTGTTGTGCGGGTCATGTTATATAGATGGCCTTGATACCGATAAGACCTGGTACAGGTGTAATATCCACTGTCCTTCTCATCGATACTGTTGAAGTGACCCTCTTCAAATGAAGCTGGCAGTGACCCGTGATCCTACAAGAAATAAAATGAATAGTCAACATTTACAAAGCAGCCATCGGTGGACTAGGGGAAGACTGTCATGGCTGCCCTGGCACTCTGATCTCTGTTATAAGTAACAGGGAAATAATGGGCAGTGTGTATGCAGCCAATTTACCTGTTTAAAGACAGCTTAAGTTGCTGAGTAGGGACAACCTTGATATTCATAATGCAGATATTGTAGCATCCCATACATCTCATTCTGTTATGTTAGTTAAAAATTGATTCTTGATTATAATTTGAGTAGAAGCTTTATCAATGACACACTCTGCAGTATTTCTGTGATAACACATTAAAAGCAATACCTTGTGCCATACAGTGTTGTCACTGATGAGTGGAGAGATTTTCCAATCACGTGGACATCTTAGTGTGCAGGACGTTCCTTGATCACATGTTTCAGGATATGTTGTCTGGGGGGACAGTGGCTGGTATACCATCAATTTAAACCAGGCACGACTGCTGGTATTCCTGTTATATCAACAAAAGACAAGATCATTAGGAAAGTTTTCATTTTTGCATTTATATTTTAAACATTTTGCTAAGGCTTTTAACCAGAGAGACTTACAAGTAGTGCACCAACAGAATAAGCTTTGATTTCCAGATAACCGACATTACAAGCAACTAATAGTGTGTTGTTCATAGTGGCCCTGATGTTATTCCTATGACTGTGAAATGATCATGCAAGATCATAACAGTAGTCATAAGTATGGTCTTAGGTTCAGCTTAAAGTTATCATTTAGATATTTATGATACAGTCATTCTGTTCATAGGTTTGTAGTCACAGTAACTAACTTAAGTTAGAAAAAATGTGTCTACATGAGAATGCTATATTCATTCCTTCACAGTGTTAGACTCAAATATGATGTGAAAATGTGTCTCTAGTGAGAAAACATTTGGGAGTGCTCTATAAAAGTATGATTGTAGACTATGAATAGATTGTGCAGCAGCAGCATGTCTTTGTAATTAGGGGGCCAGGGCACCGTATTATTTCTGCCAACATTATCTCAAGATCTGCTTGGTCACTTTTTTGCCGTTTGGCCCATAGATGTAATTTGGCCGAAAACAAAAAGAAAATGCTAAGCGTTTGTGGCCAGCCCAGGCATAGCGTCCCCTAAGGGCCCCAAACTTTGAACAAGCATAACCTTTTACCTGTTGTGCCTAGAGTCCTGCAATTTGCAGATAAAGCCTCAATAATGTTGACAGTATATGATACATTATAGTATATGATAAATTGTATTCACTGATCGTCTATTTGTGGTAGGTGTCCGGATTTGGCCACACTCCGTTAGATGGATAGATGGTTGTGAACATATAAACTCTATATTTACATAAGGTGTGTTTCTTACTGTTATCGACCTTCAGCAGTGTTGTGCGGGTCATGTTATATAGATGGCCATGATACCGATAAGACCTGGTACAGGTGTAAGATCCACTGTCCTTCTCATCGAACTAGACTCATGGCATTTGGTACGTACATGCATCTTCCAAAACGAAACAATTTTGCCTCTTGGTCCATATACGGCCATAGTAGCCTACAGAATTTCTGCTAATTTGGAAATTCTGTCATTTTTCATGTTTTTATGCAATTAGGCTATCTTTACATACCTTTTATTCCGTGGCACCTAGAGTCCTGCAATTTGTTATCTAGTGTTAACTCTACTACTAAACAACATCTTGACTGGCCTTCTTGCTTGCCAGCTAAAACGTGCGCAAAGTAGTAGGGATGCTCTGTTAGGGACGTCACTTTTGCTGCGCAAGTTGTTACCTTACCTACAGACTCAACAGGCAACCACATCATCTGCATGGTCCTAGAGGACATTTTTAAGACCCACATTGGCTCGTTTTAATGTAGGTTTAGTTGTTTAGTTCGTAAAGTGATATTGCCAAAATCGCATGTTTAAAAAAGTGGTAGTGATGTGATAATAATAATACTGCAAATGGAAGGGCTTTTATCAGTGGGCCATAGGCTCAATCACCATTGGGCAATATATAGTGACTTAACAGACATTTATTAAAATTAAAATCTTCTGAGATCTTTGAGATTGCCACTTTAAGCTCTTTTCTCACAGCGCCACCCGCAGGCTGTCAAAGTGAAACAGCGCCTTGATTCGACTGTTTGAACTCTGCAGACCTTGCGCCTAGATTCGTTGAATCCGTTACGTACAAAGGACATCGCGGCGCTTCTGGCGGACCTGCTGGGGGATGCTTGGCCCCCTTCAGAGCTGCTTGCAGCCCTACTATTTAGATTGAGATGGTTGTCATTCATTTTAGTTTCATTTCCACAGTGTTTTGCAGTCTCTAACAACCTTACCACAGAGAACACGAGTAATTCCCCTGATTAAAACGGGAAACTTTCAGAATGACATAGTTCCTCCCACTGATCAGCACAGGCGTCTGTGTCTCCCCAACAGTGTGATTGGTCCAGGTCCAGGTTAGCTGGGCATAGCCATTTATACGGGTAGGACACTGCAGCACCACCATCTCATCCTCGTTGACGTGACTAGATCCGACTCTACAGACACCTGCAATTAGGTTGAACAAAATCTGGTTAATTTAAGTGTTACTTACAAAATATAACTGATTTATGAATGGGGCATAACAATTTGAACGTTTCCATCCACTGCAGTTATGATAATGTTAGGAGTTGGTCCATCGAGATAAGCAGGTCCAGTCAGGTGCTGTGCTTTTTTTATTTTACTTTTAGGCAACATATCATGGCAAAGATTCAAATTGGCTTGGTTAGAGGGGACACTGAAGTGAAGTTTAGCCTATAATATTCCCCTGCGACGATGTATGATGCAGTCAGTTCAATAATCTAAATTCATTTCAGCACCAATTGAGACTGGATATTAGGCCAAAATATTGACCATGTAGCATTTCTGTGATTTTTTGAAAGTCACGTGATTTCTGTACGCCATTATTTAGTCGCGGAATTTGTTTCCATTGCACTTTGTGGCATTTACCTTTTATCGATACACCAACTTTTCGACCTCCCCCAAGCTTAAAAACTTTTTTTGCGATATTTCAGGATTTTTTTTTCGAATTTTCAGCGTTTCCACTCAGGTTGTTTTATGCGTGAAATCTCAACGTGAAAATGCACCTATATATGGACTATGAGTTACATGTTTTTCCTGCTCTGTTAAGAACAAAATAAGAGAAAAAGAAGAGGTAAGAAGATTGGGCCACCAGGATCTTGGTGGATCGCTCTCTCTCTCTCTCACACACACACACACACACACACACACACACACACACAAAGCCGACACCAGTAAACATGTATGTAACAGTATTGACACAATAACACCCGAAGATATGCGATTAACAGCTAAAACGAAACATAATTCACCATGTTTTATTACTTTGTAAAATAAACAATGTATATCAACCGTGTATATTCTGAATTCATTTACAATGTGATTTATATCCAACTCACAGTAAGTCAAAATTAATTTTGTATTAAAGCACTGTGAATAAATTAAGATAATCATAGCCTACCTTTTGATAACGTAGACAGGAGAAACAGCAGAGCGAACAATACTTTCATCTTCATGATAACTAACTGCATTTACAATGAATGATCCATGATATCGCTTATCAACCTACTTCCCGCTTAAGACCAGCCCCGTTAAACAGCGTACCCTCCCACTGGTTGAGATTTGATCTTAGCTGTCAAAATCATAAAGGGTTGGACATTTGGAACCTTGTTTACTTTAGTGCCGAAGTGATGACTACGTTTATTTGTAGGCCAATCGGATTCCTTTAAATTACACGCTTCTTTTACATTTTTTGTTATTTCAAGTTATTTTCAAACGTATTTTATTTATCAGACTCAATAAATAGAGCCACATACAGTATGCTCCCCCACTGGCCTGGGATCAAATCCTGCCAGTGTCTCCCCTCCTCTTCCTCCCTCTCTACTTTCCAGCTTTCTAAATAAAGAATAAAGATGGTAGAGTGGGCTGTCAGCTGTGGTTAAAACATGAGTCGTTTCCCTCCTTCTGCAGAGAAACAGCAAGAGATGGAGACAGCGCAGCGTCCTGGTGAGGCAGCGGGGCCGGGATGAACAAGCTGTACGGCGAGGACAATGGTTTTTATAGGGCAATGCTTTTTTGTTGTTAGTTGAGCATTTGTTGTTAGTTGAGCGTCTACCATCCTGTCGAAGTGTAACTTGGAAGTTTAAAATCTAACTGTTGGACTGGATGAAAAATATTGGACCATTGGTGTCACTGACCTGCCTCCACAGCTACTCCAAGTGAAGTTATTTTTTAGATCATATAATCTTAAATCTGATGTAGTTTACTCTTAGTCATGAATCCTGTTTTCATTCAATGCTTTCAAGTGTAAGATGCAGTAATGCCTCATATCCAGCAGGTCGCACTGTTTCACCTTTATATACATGCAAGCACAAATCAAGTACAACGCGCATCAGTTGTGGGTCAGATGTACAGTAGTAGTAGTGGTTTAAGTTCATGGGCCTTAATCCTTTGTGATTTTGTTTACCCTCTAAGTTAACAATGTTTCACACTGCGCTAGCTCTCCTCTTGTGCCTGTCAAGTTAGTTCAACCACAAGACAAGCTTGTTTTTTTTTTCTCCCTCTGCCCAAGTGTAGAAACGTACCTGTTTGGCTGCTGCTGTGATTCCATGTTTCAACACACTTGATGAATTAGCTGCTGTTGTTCTGACATTTCGTTGTATTCAAAGCCGCCCCCACTGTTCCTCACGAGGGATGTTGACTATTCTGTTTCACCATCTCTTCAGAGCCATGTTTGTGGTTCCCCAGTCCATTTTAGACTGAGACATTGGTATTTTTATAGACATGTTTTTTTAAATGGTTTCTAATAAAGTTTTTATGGTTGGAAGAAACCTGCTGTGTCACAATTGTCTCTAGAGTTAAGTTGCAGTGTTGCCAGAGCCTGGGTCTTGACTATGGAAGGTTCAAACATCCCTTTGCATTGGAGTTTTTCAACACACCCCTGCACGTAATTTGTTTGGGATAATAATCTTTTTTTCTACTTTTTCCCCCCTACACAATATATTGTTAATAATGTGTTGAAAAGTAACAATATATTGTCTAAGACAGAAAATAGATATAAAGTAAGATGCAATATAAAGATATATTAAGACCAAATATATACAAATGAGTTGCCACTTTTACTAAAAAATATCACACTAAAATTGGTTTACAAACCCTATCATGGCGGCGGGGGGTTAATCAGGCTTTAATATACTGCCGTATATTAAAATGCTTAAAGAAAATTAAGCAGGCAGATAGAGCTTTTGAGTTTTAACATATTCACTTGACATTGTGGAAGGAGTGCTGAGGTCATAGAGGCAGAGAAGAGGGAATGCTGCGCTGGGTTTAAGTCGCTGGTTCAGAGCCAGCCTCACATGACAGTTTCACCTTACAGGTCCTGCCAAGACCTTGGCACATGCCACAGACCGCATTTTGACAAGCGCTAACAGAATATATTTGTAATAGTGTAAGAAATGTATGTTATCTTTACACTATTATTTCTCCATTTATGTCAACATATTATGAAAAATAACACTAGACCCCCATACAGAGATTGAACCCTGGACCTTCTGGTTGGGAGACAACCTCACTAACCACTACCTGTCTAGTGACTTATAGTTGATTACCACCCATTTTACATGCAGCAACATAACAGAATTAGAAAAACACATTTGCATATTTAAACTACTTGTTATATGTCTAACAGCATGACTTCTGTAAAATTCTAATTAATGTTCTAATTAATGTCATATCAAACACTGTTGTAACAATTATGTGCAAATTATTTTTTTATTTCAAGGTCCAGCAGAGATTTATTGAGTTGTAAATCCTGCAGTACCTGATACTAGATTTAAATAAAAGTGTTTGTTACTTTGTATTAGTGTTTAGTGTCACGTTTCTGTAAGGTCAGTTGAATCTTAAGGGTTCAAAACGGTTGTCTTTGATAAGGTCTTGTAGTGTTCATTAATGTACCTGTAATATGCACCATATTGTGATATGTTTATAGTTTTTAATCTAATGCTGATTCTTTATAAGAGTGAATACCCAGGTCTGCTTTGAGCACCTGAATAATAAATGTAAGTGAGTTGACATGTGGCTTAGACTTAAGAGTGTGGCTGCAAGCCTCATACTTTAAACCTTTCTGCACTTCTACAGACATTGTCTTTCCAGGGTGGCAAATCTTATCCACATGCCTTCCTTGTCAGCACCATGTTGTTGCTGACCCAAAGACCCGGATAGAAGGTGAGATCTACTGACCAACATATCACAAGAAAACTAAGAACAGAGCAGAATATGTACAAAAGATTATTAAAAGTGTGATTAATACGTGTGAATCAGAATGGATTTGAGTGATTTGTTATTTCCTTGTGTCACCTGTTATCAACTGTTATCTTGACAATAATCGTGCCATTGTAGTCGATGGTCTTCAGTGACCTTCATAGCCCCTTAGAGGCCTTTTCTATAGAGTCTGTAGACTTGTAAACCAAACTACTGTAAATGTTTCACTCTTTTGCTTTTAACGGTTCAACGACACATACTGTAAAACACAAAAATACAAGAGCAAAATGCCATTGTTCTATTGATGTATGGTGACCGCTCTGAATAATGAAACACTTCTTGTAATGCATTTTCCAGGTGTTATGCTCGTTTTACAACAACAACTCACAACTATCTGTCTGGGAATGAAAGACCCCTTGTGTCTGCATGTGTACACTCAGCGGAAAGGGAGTAGAGGTTGTGTGTGGATGTGTGAGGCAGGAGCCCTTTTATATGATGATGACATGACGTAGAGTAGTACCAAAACGGTCGTCTCTGTGTCAGCATTGGCCTTGCAGGCTGATTTAAAACAGCAGATGGCGTTTTGAGCCATTTTCAACCCATGAAACGCAGATTTTTATAAATTCGTTGTCAATGTCAATATTAACACCAGGATTGATGTGTTTTTATTATAGTAGTCATATAATTTAGTTTACAGCTTAAAAATACGTTTAAGTGTACAATACCTCTTTGATGCCACATTTAGGCCTATATTATTTATTTAATAGGGAAATAACAGGGTGGAACGTTCCGCGAACAACGTTCCCCGAACCAAAAAAGGAAACTTTCCTGAGTTACCTTAGAGGAACGTTATGGTATACTAGCGAATGTTCCCGCACACTTCAGTGAACGTTCCCCGAACCGACTGCTGGGGATGTCACATTCCCAGGCTTGGAGACTTACAGTGACAACCAAACTGTCCATTATTGCAATGTATTGTTGTCTGACATCAAACAACTGTGGTAGCTCACCTGCTCCTGGGAGTAATATAAAATATGGAATATAAAAGAGCGCGCACACGTGTACACACACACACACACACACACACACACACACACACACACACACTACCTCTTCTGTCACACACACCTGCCCCAGTTTTGTTTCTGTATTTGTTCCGCTAAGCTGCGTTGTTCCCTCCAGTGTTGTTCAGTAGGCCTACTTGTTGGACAGTGTTGCGTGTTGCGTGTTGCGTGTGGGTCTTTGCTTGCATCATTTGGAGGCTGCACGGACCATTGCCTTGGACGAATGTGTTCATACCGCACCATCGAACCAACAGCAACACACTCCACTGACTTTTCTCACGATTTTGATATCAACGGAGGGAAATCAAGTTATTGATGTCAAACGTAAAACGATGTTTTAGTAGCCTTTTTGTAGTAAATGTTGGACCACTAGCCTATTATAACAAAAAAAAATCAACGGCACGGATTTAAAATAGCACATCCCCACGCAGACTTCTCAGACATGCAAGTGATCATATCAGTATATTTATATGGCAGGAGCATTAGCCTACAGTATGTCGCACAACATTCCATTGCGTTCTGTCAAGTTTCATTTCCATCTGACATTCCGCTTTGTTAATTAACTATAGATCTGCTCCGTGATTATAATTTTTATTTTTTTATTTTTCCAATAAGAGACTAGGGGCCAGCCAAGCGCCACAGGGCCTGTCTTGTGCCACGTGGGGGGTGCTTCGCCCTGGTATTGTGACATCACTAATGGCAACCATCGCCATGGTCTTGACCTTAAGCCTGGAAGTTTCAGCCAAGCAGAGCTGGGGACAAGCGACAGGGAAGATCATTTGGAGACAATTGTTGGCTGAAGCCACTTCGGTTTCGTTTTTAGGCCTCTTTCCTAAGATGGTTGATATACTCTTCCTTGTGTCAGAAGCGGAAAGGAAAGCCTTCCCAACGCTCTCCCAGCTCTCCGAAAATGGTCTGTATATTTGTTTATAATTGCGGTAATTGCCGTCAAGTTAGGCTATCGGAGGCAAATATAACTGTGATGCAGTTTCTCTAGTCCATAAGTTAGTTTTAAGTGTGCATGTGTATCATAAATCTTTTTGTTGGCGTATCAGTCTACATGTTCTGCACATATCACTTCTTTTAGATATCGACAGCATTTGGGCTCTCGTGTCCACTTACATTGAACGTCAGATGACCGCAAAGAAGGTGAACATTTTAAGCTACTGGACCATTAACTGTATATTCAGATACTAGAAAAATATTTATATAAGTCTCAATTTTATGTTTAGAATCCAATGAATTTAGTTCTATCTAGGTTAATTGATTGACTGATTGATTGATTGATTGATTGATCATCAATCCATTGTGACAGGGGGTCTGCGTGGCAGGGCTGGGGACCTTCACTTTCTCACAGCAGAAATTGGACATGGGGAACAGGTTCATCATGATTCAGCGGCCAATCTTCCTCCTAGCCGAGAAACTGTCTCGCTTCCAGGGTATAAAACAGGCGAGGCCACTGGCTGCAGGTGAGCAAAATAGGGCTTCACAGTAATATTAGTTATTTATGTATGTTTTGTGTTTAAAGACAGAGAATGAGAGTTAAGTGGGAAAACAGGAAACAGAGAGGTTGAAAGAGAAGAGGAAGAGATGTAAAAAGTGGTTGGATAACTGAAAGAGAAAGAAAATAAGGGGTTAAAATTAGAATCTTACACGTAGTTCTTGTCAGAGTTTGAGTTTTAGAATTTTATTGGACACACAATCACAGAGCAATTCAAACTCCAAGAGAAAGATTGCTTTAGTTCCAGCTAGTGTTGTGAGATATGTATATGTGTGCGCGTTATATTCATGAATGCGTGTTTGTGCCGTCCCCCCAACCCCATCACACACCATGGCAGCAACCAACGTGCCTGTGGTACAGCTGAACTACACAGCTGTATCGCAAGAGAGTCCTTTTGACCGCGGCATGGTGGAGGCCTGCGTTAGAGAAACTCTGCTGCTCCTCCTGCGAGCTCTGACCTCCAAACGCAATGTAGTCTTTAACTTCCAGGGAATTGGAGTTCTGTCCTTCAAAAACAACAAGGTGGGGGATACTGTTTTAAGTTTTCATTTAACACAGAAGTGTCCATTGAGTGTCCTTTTAAGCTAATCTCCCCTAATGTAATTCAAAGGTGCAGATGAAGTTCAACAGAGAGTTTGTTAATAGGATGGATGGAACTGGAAAACTACTCTTAGCCTTCGCCAATGTGAGTACAGTGTAGATGAGGGGCAGTGAGTGTGTGTGTGTGTGTGTGTGTGTGTGTACGCGCGTACGTGTGCTTGTGGAATTCTCTTCATATTACGATCCCTATTAGCTGAGCCCTCAGCCACCACTAGTCTTTCGGGGGTCCACCAAAAAGAGACTTGACAGCACAATGGACATTACCAGACCAGATAGACGGTACAACAAGATAACTACGTACTAGACATACTTACTGTAGCACAGAAGCATAATAAACTAATGTTTCAAGGAAATCAACAGGTACAAGACTAGACTAGATCTTTCTCTGTAGAGCAGAGACAGTTCCAGCCCAGCTACCAGGACCAAAGTCACAGTCGGGTACACAACCATTGCTGGCCACTACCGAAACACAATCCAGTGTACACTCATTAGACACCGTGTCTGCTGGCCTGAACCAAAATATGCCCTAATTAATATTATTTTAAGACACGTTTTGAGATCATTGAAAACAGCCAATGGCCATATTATTGGACAGTAGAAGAATGTACTGCATTCTTTCTTACCATTTCTCTGTCTAACTGTATATACATACCTCTGTATAAGTGTGTGTTGAAAACATCATTCGAAAATGTAATTTGTATTATTTGTATTTTCACCCTTCCAGAGACCTGGAAGCTGCGCCTCTCTAATGTCAGGGAGACTGTCCGGCCTTCGGAGGCTGCAGACTGCTCCCATCTCCCTGCCCAGGGTCGGCTCTCCTGAGACAGTCACCGGAGCCGGTGGTGAAGCTGGACGGTGCGTCAGCCCTGCTCCAGACCCACACAGGACAGAGAGGGACACTGGAGGTGAAATGGCTGTTTTCACAAGGCTATCTATCACCCTAGCAAAATCAACTTTTGAAGAGCTTGACACAGAAGAAGTGTTGACTGCTATATGGCAGGATTGGCAGTGATGTAATCGACAGAGACATAAAGCAGATGAAACACAGCGACAGATAAATACAGTATAGATAGATAGATAGATAGATAGATAGATAGATAGATAGATAGATAGATAGATAGATAGATAGATAGATAGATAGATAGATAGATAGATAGATAGATAGATAGATAGATAGATAGATAGATAGATAGATAGATAGATAGATAGATAGATAGATAGATAGATAGATAGATAGATAGACAGACAGACAGACAGACAGACAGACAGACAGACAGACAGACAGACAGACAGATAGACAGACAGACAGACAGACAGACAGACAGATAGATAGATAGATGATAGATAGATAGATAGATAGATAGATAGATACAGTAGATACAGTAGATAGATAGATAGATAGATAGATAGATAGATAGATGATAGATAGATAGGTAGATAGATAGATAGATAGATAGATAGATGAAAGAGAAATAGATAGATAGATAGATAGATAGATAGATAGATAGATAGATAGATAGATAGATAGATAGATAGATAGATAGATAGATAGATAGATGATAGATAGATAGATAGATAGATAGATAGATAGATAGATAGATAGATAGATAG
>OMKK01084874.1:0-12107 GCA_900302305.1 Polymixia japonica
GACATCTAGTTATGTGGAGGTATACAAGGACATCTAGTTATGTGGAGGCATACAAGGACATCTAGTTATGCGGAGGTATACAAGAACATCTAGTTATGTGGAGGTATACAAGAACATCTAGTTATGTGGAGGCATACAAGAACATCTAGTTATGTGGAGGTATACAAGAACATCTAGTTATGTGGAGGTATACAAGAACATCTAGTTATGTGGAGGTATACAAGAACATCTAGTTATGTGGAGGTATACAAGGACATCTAGTTATTTGGAGGTATACAAGAACATCTAGTTATTTGGAGGTATACAAGGGCATCTAGTGTGGAGGTATTTTGTGTCTGAGGCCTGTCAAATTGGGATGATGTCATGTCACGAGTGCTGTAGTTTCCTCCTGAGTGGACAGGGCCACTAAAACCAACTAAATTAGAATGTTCTGCATGAAGAATTGTTGACACCAGAGAACACAGGCAGAGCCTCTGAAAAGTGTCTGCGGGCAGAATGAGGTACATCAAATAGATTTCATGTGCAATCTTTGAAGAACAGATATTTCTCACAGAAGAGAGTTGGCCTGGAGGCTGCGGGAACAGAATAGGACAGAACAGCGGAGGAAAATCCAAACGCTGGACAATTTCTCCAACATCTTAACTCATTCCACAGCAAAATAGACACATTTGTTTACACAGTTGTCAGTGTCCACTGTATATCAACCCCCAAACCCCACCCTCAACCCCTAGCAGTCCATAGTAGGGAGTTTGACAGTGATGCTGGCTGACCCGCTGAGTTGAGTGAGCTCATATTTTATTATATTACATTTACATCTGCCCATCTTACTATTGATAACATTACATCCTCTGGAGAGGAGATACATGATGGAAAAAAAACTATTCAGTGTTCCCTGTTAGGGAGCTATAGCGCATCCTATTGTCAAGGCTCATTTACCCTCTGCGTCACTGGGATGACAAATCAAAAAAAGCCTTTAAAAAAAAAAAGGCAATCATAAACGTGTGATAGCCAGGAACCAGCCGCCATTGACTGTAACCCCCCCCCCCCACACACACACACACACACACACACACATCCCTCACTCTCCCTATTGTCTGATTACCAGATTGAAATCAAACATCCTAGAGTGGTGCTTTCCTTTGTGAGCAAAAGAAACTCTTTCTTATTCCCCTTCATTTGTAATACTGAGACATTACATTTCACAATGACCTTTGAAGTTGAATATGTAATTTTTAGACAGTAAATCACAATGATAGGCACCGCCTCATTCTCCGAGTTGACATGGTCGCTCTCTGTGGAACTGCACTCAACAGCACAATGCTTGTATTCAATGCATGTATTTCTTCATTGGTCAAGATGTTAACACTGTGCTCTCAGAGGGATTAATTATAAACCCTGTAATAAATCTCAAACAATCCCGTGCAAACTGGTCCGCCTGTCTGCCTGTCAATGTACAACAGACTGTCATGCTAAATCCAAATTGCCGTGTGCATGCATAAAGGCATGTAGCCTTGAACACAGTCGGACATATTGACAGGACACACATCACAGAACTGGCACCAAGTTTGCCTAATTTTGTAAGTGTGTGCATTTGTGTGTGTGTGTGTGTGTTTTGTATTTGTGCTTACATGTATGCGTGTAAGCATGCTTGTGTGTGTTTTTGTTGTTTTGTTGTGTGTGTGTGTGTGAGCATAGGGGATAGGGGCTCTGTACAAAGCTTACGGCATGAACATGCTATATTTCCCATCCTGTTGTGTTTAATGATAATGCGACATTGCCCATGTTGGAAAAACACAGCTCTGCCCCTCCGAAACCCCCTCCTCTCCAACCTCGAGCAGCCCAACAGTAAACACTTTATGAGACTTTCTCATTGATTTTCATTGGAGATGGTTTGTGGGTGTCAAACGTTTGCGCCACTGATTTCACAGCAACAAGCTTATACTTTCAACATCAGTTATAGACGTCCCTGTGATATGCCAGGGAGTCTCTGGTTTGGATTGTTTGGAGGAGGAGGTCGTTAAGTTAGACAGAGCCACACGTATACCCTGCTGACCTGGGATCTGCCAGAACCTTCTGTTGGAGCCATATTGCTTATATTGCTTATATGTTAAATGTTTTCTGTTTTGACAATCACGTGTTGATATTTAGGGTTAAACTTATATTCTATTATTGTATATATTCTCACAAACCAGTAATGCTTAGTTTGGTCATTTGGAGTGATTACTCCCCTATGTGTTGGTTATGGTATGGTCGGCCTACGAATGGTTCTAATGGATGAAGTGATTAACAGGTGTCTACATGGGCATCTACCAGGAAAGCAAAAAGTTGTGTTTTGGACAATAGATCATATAGTTTTTCAACCACACACCATTTAGCCTACTATTGGCAGTCAAGTTCATTTGTATATTTATCCTTTGCGTTTTCGTTTGGAATTGTGAATCCTGATGTTTGGAATTCGTTTGGGATCGCATTAAACAACATTGGATTAAGTTTATTTACGACCGAACTGGGTTATTGTTGGAAGGCGCGTCTGAAAAGTTTTACCCCAATCTGGTCGCGGCTTATGGCGTTTGGGACGTGGAAAGCCGATACACTTTCTCTCCTATGTTTTCACTGACTGAATGAAGAATAAAAAAATGTAAAACAGGTGAGAGGACTTTAGACAAACTAAATTCAACGACTTCCTTCCCATAAAGGACCCTAAGAAAAATCAACTGCTTTGCCTGTGCTTCAGGCTATTAATGCAACCTAAATATGAATGTATATGTGATGAATACACTTACATGGAAGTGGGAAGGCTCATGCTGTAAAATGCAGTGTGACTCATGTAGAAGAGATGTTACACGTTTGACTCTGGTAATGTTGGTGTGACAGGAACGGTTCCTGAGAACTGGGTTAGGGAATATTTTTCCCTTTTCTGCCGTGCGTTATTGCCCTTCTACTTGACATTTCACACAGCTGGTTTCCCGAATGCAAGCACATTAATATTTTGATGTACTTATGTATTCTTTCTTTTTTGGTTATTTACTGTATTAGAGCTATGGGCTTCTCCAGGGAAACTCACCGCTGACAACAGTATCCTTTAGGCAGAAGAGACAAAAGCAGATTTTAAAGCTCTTATTGCAACTACTCCCTTTTGGTTACCGCTTGTAATCCCATCGAGTTTCTGGATGCATGTTTATCAGTGGACAGCTAAATTATTCATTCATTCATTCACGCGAGAATCACAATCACGAGAATCCGTCTTGTCAGGCTTCAAGTTAATTCGATTGTTGCCGAACCTCAGTTTTGCGGACCAATCAGCGTCCTATGAGTAACTACTGGCAACTACGGGCATGGTTTAGCTCATGGTTTAGCTTGTGGTTTAGCCCGTGATAGACGGTGATAGACGGTGATAGACAGATGTTCATCCAATCACCTGCCAAGTAGTTTTTGAAAGTGCCTGCCCTTTTCCAGTTTCCAATGAAGACTTCCCGGATGGTTCTGTGTAACAAACCATCTGGCATGTCAGGTTAGCTAGATTAACCACCAGGCCTAAGCCAGGACATCCCTTTCTCATGTACAATATGTGTTTGATGGTTTTAATACTGACGTGTCCATGCTCACTATTGTGGAGTTGCTGTCTACTCCTATTGATGACAGGAGTAAAGGGTTTTTACTTATGGATGGTCCAGCAAAGTACACCTGATCTGGTTAAGATGAGACAGCACAGCCGTGCTCAGACAAGTTCCAATACAAATGGATACCCACATCTGAACAGCAGATTGTGCCTTACGGCAGATTCATTGCCAAGGTAGCTGGGACTTGTTGGTCTAGGGGAACAGGCATGTGCACACACTTCAAAAGGGGCAGATGCTCAAATACTAAAAAAGGGCAACCCACACACACTTAGAGAGTAACTATTATTAATATATAAATATTACGTGATTAGTGAAATTGATTAATTCAATTGAACATTTAACAATATTCTCAGATTAAGACATTAGTCATTTGCATCAGTGCAAGAAACTGAACTGTTGAGTTGAGCTTACTACCCTCCCTGCCCAACAATATCATGACAAAAGAGCTTTTTTGTTTTTATTTGGCGGGCACATTGACCTATCTAAGCTCATGTTAA
The DNA here is from genome assembly GCA_900302305.1 of Polymixia japonica. Classification (NCBI taxonomy): domain Eukaryota; kingdom Metazoa; phylum Chordata; class Actinopteri; order Polymixiiformes; family Polymixiidae; genus Polymixia; species Polymixia japonica. Next base: position 4,118 of record OMKK01084874.1, read on the forward strand.
ACAACGTATGAAAATGGCCAATGTGCCTGTCAGTCAAATAAAGTGACTGTTGCTCAGAAAGTGAGCAAATTCTATGAGTGAAGGAGTTATCGAACATTTTAACGGACAGTCAAACTGATTTAAATTGAAAGATCTGTACAAATGCATGGATTTAAAGCTCAAATTCAGATATTTTTTTTATGGACAGTTACAGATGCTTGACAACCCTGACAGTGACTTCATGCATACAGTATGTCTTGGCAGGGAAGGCAACACCTAGTAGTTAGAGCGCACACTGTAGTCAGGAGATGCTGATTTGCACTTTTTTTTAGGAAAGGGTCCAGCAAAGTACACCTGATCTTCTTAAAAGAATTAGCTGCCTCTTTTCTTGCGGATGCCCACCTGCCATCTGACGATGACGAAAAGAAAACACACAACAGCAAAAAAACGCACTTTGTATCTGACAGGACAAACGGACAAATCCTTGAGCGTGTCTCCGCACGTGTCTTTAGGGGAATGGTTCTTGCTTTGGGTGCGAGAGGTCCTGGGTCCCAGATGAGTCCTAACAGTCGACTTTGGCATTTATATTAACTACCAGTGTGGCAGTTAGACAACCAGCAGAATATGACTACTTAGTAGTCAACTTTCAGGACCCTCTGAAGACTGCTTAGCCAGGGACAGCAGGAGTAAACCCATGAGAGACATTGGATTTCTTTTTAATTGCTTTGACACCATTAAGCCATTCCATGAGGCATGAAATAGGCCAAGCTCTCTCTTGTCACAATATGTGCCGGATTATACATTTGTTTGACGGGTCTCCACACTGATATTTACATGCCAGGTAAAAGGAATGCAGCTACAAAGTGAAGTGTGGTTATTTATATCAAAGCTGGGATTGGTACCAACACCTGCTGTTCACTGAATGCAGCATTCTTGCATAGCTGGTTGGGGCTTGCTGGTCTAGGGGAATGATTCTTGTTGATTGTGATTCAGTGTGAGCAACTCCCAGATAAACACATTACTATAAGGTACTGAAAAGTCCCCAGGCTTCTGTGTGCGAACATTTGGGGGCTGTGCACAAAAGCTACCATGAACTGATAAATAATGCTCTATTGGAGTATTTACTAATTTATCAGGTCTATATGAGTATTGACATCACAGTAGAGTATGCTCAAACCTCTAAAGAAGTATTTACAGGAAATACCGGTCGCTACTCCATTGTTAGGTGGGTTTACTTAATCCATAAGACATACAATATATTATAGCCTGATTTAAGGGGGATTTAGGGATATAGTTTCAGCCCTAAAAGAATATATTTCCTCATAACTCAAAACAAGTCCATGTTTTTGCGAAGCAGCTATGCTCTAGTCTCTCCACTATACCACCAATACTCAGCCAGAGAGACAGAGAGAGAGAGAGAGAGAGAGAGAGAAAGGAAGAGGGACACAGGGTTCCCACACCTTACTGAACATCTAATTTAAGGACTTTTTAATGACTTTGAAGACCTAATTCCCTCAAATTCAAGGACTCAATGAATTAGGGTTTCATGTAACCCATGTAAACACTATAAAATGAAGTAGAAGTACAAAGCCTTAAACGTGGATGGACATTGTCATTTCTTTAGCACCTTGCTCAAGTCATGCGATGCAGCCATCTTAGGGGTGACTCATCAAACCTTAAGCTGTCATTGACTGATAAGGTTGGGTCACAGGACTACCACTGGCTAATAAGGCTGGGTCCTCCCATTGGACCAAAACACTATGGAGCTGTCAACATAATCAGGAACCAGAAAAAGGGGGAGCTGAGACGGATATGGTCCCATACAGGACCCATAATGGCCTCCAGTTTCTCCAGGGGAATTGTTTTATTTAATCTCTGGCCCTCCTATTCTACACCAGCATAATAGATATCATAATTTACCCTTGGCAATCCTGTTATAGGGCTATTATCTATCCTGGATACCTTGTTTCCTTCCCTTAGGTCTGTTATTGCTGCGGAGTCCATAAGAGGGCCTGGTCTTTGCTTCAGAGCAACAAAGAATACAGCTGTTTGTAAGTATAAGCTGACCTGAGATCTCTATAAGCACTTCCACTCTTAGAAACATGTGTGCATATGTGTGTGTGTGTGTGTAAATATTATGCTTCCTCATTCCTCTTGTAATGATTCAGTGACTCTTTCAGCAACAATAAATTGCAGCAACATCTGTTGCTCGAGAGATTGTGTGTGTGTATCAGGGGGTGGTAAGGGCCCAGGCAAGCCTCTAATTACTCCCCAAGAGGGATAGAAACAGACTCCCTTGTGATTCGAGCATGTGTACGTGTACGTGTGTATGTGCGTGCATTTATGTGTTGAAGTGCCAGACTTTCTCGCAAAATCAGAAGATTTTCTAATTAAGTCTAATAAGTTGGATGTCCTATTCTAAAGATAGCTAGAGAGGCTGACAGAGGCTGTTTTCTATTGGCTGGCTAGAGGTGTCATAGTGGAAGGAGAGGAAAATTACTCTTATTTTAGTTTATGGCAATAATATTATTTACAAAAAAGTATCACAATATGATCAGGAAGTTAACAAGTAGCATTACTTCAACCTCCATATAGTTGCTTTAGCAATGAAACGTGTTTATTTCTCATATAGCTATGGCAATTTACAGGTCGTAATTCCAGGTCGTAAATGACTCTTGTCTTGTATTGTTTTTTACTACCCTTTAAATAATCAATTATAATCAAGCAGATATATTTTCTGTTGCGATTTGAGTTTGTCTAGTTGTTTCTATTCAACACAGGCTGTTGTGACCTTACCTCTTCTATCTCGGTCCTGTTTCCAGGTTTAGACAAAATAGGGAAATTAATTCTAAGCCCCCGAGCCTGTGACAGCATGTCTGCCCTGACTGGGAGACGCCACAGGACTACCACAAGCATGCTCCTCAGATCTGCCATCTATGGCTGGTGGGGCCAGAGCTGGAAGTAGGACCTTGGCCTCCGACACTCTCACCCTGGCCAGCAGAAGAGTAAGTGGAGGAAAGGCATACAGCAGTGCCTGGGGCCACTGGTTCCAAAGGCATCCACCACCAGCATCCCCTCCGGTCCCACCATAGAGAACCACAGGGGGCAATGAGTAGTCTCCTGAGTAGCAAAGAGGTCCACCTGGGCCACCCGGAAGTGAGACCAAATGGCTCGCAATCACTGGAAATACACTACAATTCAGCTGCTAGTCAGAATGAACAATTCTGTGGTCAACAGAGCAGCCAAATAGCATAACTGCAGTACTGAATCCAGCCACGTCGAAACATCACGAGGATAAAGAAGGTAAAAGAGGATGCATGGACATCCAGCCATATTTATAGCTGGGGATGACATGTCCCCTGGTTTATTTTCTATACTGTTTCCTAGACGGCTCACCCTCTAGGCAACGCTGAGTCACATGGTGACGTGTTAACTGAAATGAAATAGACCAACTACCAACACAATATAGTCGAAAACGTAGGTATATGAGTTTTGTTACTTGTTGCGTAAAGTGAACCCTACCCTCTCCTGTGTCTCACCCACACAGTGTCCTTCTCTGTCTCAGCAACCCCACTGTCTCAAATAAAGGAAAAACGGTCAAGGGAGTCTTCTTTAGAAAAGAGATTCTCTCAATTGGGCGAACCTGGTCAAATAAAAGTTAAAAAACAAACAAACCTACCAATATCCTTAATAAGAGAACAATCAGTTAAGATAAAATGGTGCTGGAGTCTAGAGACTTACTGACTGACTGTTTAGTGTGAGCTCCATAATGTCCACTGTCCATCACCAAGGGAGAAAATAAATGCTCTGGGGGCGTGACAACTGCCTGCGCAACAGCAGTGCTAACCTCAGTCTGCTTGGGAAGGAGCTGATTAATCTGCGTTAGAGTTTATCTGTGTTTAGGGGGTCATTTTTTATCTTGTTGGGCTGTGCTCTGAATCACAAGGGCATTGTGAGGACAGCTGGACACTGCAGCACTCTACAATGAATCCACATAAAAAAAATGTCTCTTTTTGGCTTATATTCTCGTAACAAATTCATGTTGATGCCACCCAGCCTCCTGTGATGCGTTTGTGTTTGAAATTGGGCTTCAATATAAATCATAAATCACTTTTTTTTTCTCAGGAAACTGGTATTTCCCTTCAAAACCAAAAGTGGCAGTATAAATACTGTAGAACCATCTGAGAAATTAATTTGCGACAGGGTCTACATAACATAGCGTGTTGCACGTCAGATCACTTTTATCAACATTTTATCCTACATTTTGCAGATTTTGCACTCTGCCAAAAAATTTTTTTTGACCGTATCCATGTATTTAAGGTCACATGCAGATTTACCACGAACAATTTTTGTGCTTAGAAGACATTGCAACATTATGTCAGTAAACACAGTAGTTTTCCGCACACACACATTTCACACTGAGTTTGGAGAAAGCAGGGCAAAGAAGGCACCCATATAGAAGAGACATTAATAAATCGTGTCGTTTAACAGCGAAACAGAAAAGGGAATTGTATGAGGGTTCCCACATTCAGAATGCCTGGTGATCACCTGTGTTGCCTCTGGGGAATGTTCTTCGTGGTGTATGTGCAATAAGCAGTTGGCTTGAGATAACTGGCCGACAATTCCACACTGGTCTGAAATATGAAAGATGCTTAAACAATAATACATGAGAAGGTGTTCTTTACTGCTATTGTTGCCATGACAGTGGCAATAATAATAGTAAAGAACACCCTTGAGTGTAATATTGCGATTATATAACGGTTACCAACAAAAAGGTTACTGTCTTTTTTTAAATTATTTATTATTATTGTATTTTGTATCATTATTATTATATCATTGTTATTAAAAAAATAAAGTTATAATTCATGCATATTTGCATCTTGCTTGGACTGCTCCATGCGTGTGAGCGCGCCAGCTGAAAGAATTTTACCACCAACCAGGGCTCCACCCTGCCAGTATATAACCTGGAGTTGAGCGTGAATTCACCCTTCCGTTCCTTTCAGCTGAGGACTCCGACATTGCAACCGAACGGCCCTTTTCAGGGCCGCCCTCCCACGCCTGTGGCTCCTGCCCGATGCAGCTGGACTCCTTAGAGCGTGGGGTCCGGGAAGACCTCGCCAGATTTCCCCCTCTCCACCTCAACTCCTCCGACGGTGAGCCTCTCGTCGCCAGCGGCTCCGTGGACAGCGCCCCTCCTTCCTCGGTCACCTCTGATATCGCCGACGAGGAAGGTTATCGGCAGACGCTGGATTCCACCAACCTTCTATCCGCCTCTGGTGTCCTGCCTATGAGACAGCTATGCCAGGACTTCCCCAGGCTCATTTAGACCGTGGCGGTGGCAAAGGGGATTCACCTTCCCAGCCCCCCACCCCTCCCTGAACCCGATGGCATGGTAGGCGAGTATTACCGCCAAAAACCAGCAGCTTTTCCTGTGCTCCATGTTTCCTCCCATCGACCCCTACATTGACGCTGCAGGGAAGAATCTCGCTAGGATCAAAGCCCCTGTCAACACCTACCTGCCATAGCGCAGGTTGAGGGCCATGTTCAGCAGCAAGTCATGGGTATCCCACGGCTTGAGAAGGCCCTGGTCTCGCTCTTCTGCCCGGATGCTATTTGGCATCCCGAGAGGAAGCCCAGACCAAAACAGTGGCTCCACAAACAGCTCGCCAACCTGGCCGACCTTTCGCTTGTCGCTCAGAGCGCGGCTGCTGCAAACAACATAGCGCTTCTCCCCTCTTACCAACACAATGCCATTGTGTTGCTTGATGTTCACACTGTCCTACCTGTAGCTGTCTGCTGGATACAGTCTGCAGAACCAATGGACTAAAGTACACAAGATCAAACCCATGTCATGCTTGATGAATTTGACTTTACATTCTGATATTTAAATGCGGCCTCAGTTCCTTGTTATTTTTATTTGAGTTACTTAGAAGAACCAGGTAATGAAAATCACGAGTTGGCCCTGTATCCTGGCCCTGTAGCATTTACAGCACTTTGCTGGTGTAGTTGTAGTGACAAGATGTCATCATACAGTCAGAGTTTATCAGTAGTCTGTCAAAGCTAAGTCAACCTGGTTCACAACAACACGCAAGGCGGTGAGTTCATTTCACTTGTTTATCCCTGTAACCATACGACATACAAACCAGAGTCTCATATGTACGTACTGCTTAATCGCAGCCATCAGAACATAACAGCGCTGTCGTAAACTTAGACTGGAAAATGCACAACGCAAGTGCACAACGCACAAGCTCATACATACAAAATGCAATTATTATTTAATTTTTTAGAAAGTCTTTGTGGAGGGGAGGGCGCAACGGCATTTTGTCTAAAAATCCCTAAATCCACCAGAGTGTTGAGGGAGGGGATTTATACTTTCTGGGAGGCCTCCTGGTTGAGAGGAGGAGTGTGTGCGTGGGCCCACCCTGTAACCCTAATGTACCAATAAGTCATGGGCATATGAGCCAACAGCTTGGGGAAAATGGCAACTCAAATCTTGCACTGGTATTTGGCGAATATTGACATAATAGTCTTAGTGTCATAATAGTGTCTAATAGAAAGGCCCAGTCTCTAACAGGAAGAGGTCTGGCACAGATGGTTGGTGCAGATAATTAGTGTGAATGGAGCTCTTTAAAATACTCACCTGTGGTTGCCAGTGGGCTTTTTCCGTAGGAGTCATGATGGAGAGGATTAGCCTGAAGGTAAACTGGGCTACCTGATCTTTCTATATTTTCCCATTTCCTTTCCACATGAATACAGCTTGGGGGCATGGGACCATTCAGTAGCATATGGCCCACAGCCAGTGACCTTAAATCAACACGTAATGAGTTGAGTTGCTAATCAGCCAAAGGAAAACGGACACTTTGGGAATACAGAGAGAGAGAGAGAGCGAGCGAGAGCGAGAGAGAGAGAGAGAGAGAGAGAGAGAGAATGCATGAGGAATATGAGAGACCTTTGTGAATAATGCATGGAATCTCATGAGTCCATTAAGCATGATATATACAACCCTAAGCCAGCCAGCATGAAATGTAGTTTTAAAAGAGTATTTATCATGTTCAGATCGGGGAGGTTGTCTAGACTGTACGGCTGTTTAGCACGCAGACCACCACAATAAAAGACTTTTACGCCAAGAAAATTCTCTTAAGGGCACAGAATTCACAGCCTCACCATGCGAGTCTGGATCTAATCATGGGAAATGTTAGTGAGTATTTATCATTTTTTTTAATATTCACAAGTAGTAGTAATAATAGTCGATAGTCGTTAGTCGTAAATAGAGTCGTTCTAGCAAGAGAACTATCTGAAGTGACATCTCTTGGCTACTATATCCCTCTTTTTCTCTTGTCAGCACTTAAAACAGGAGTTTACTTTTGTAAATAAATTAGGCTGAGCTAATGGTTAGCACTGTTGGCTTGCAGTGCGAGCATCCAGGTCCATTCCCAGCTCAGGTCCTGTCTAAGTTGGAGTTTACATTGAATTTTTACAACAAATTTACGAGTTTACAACGAATCTCACTGCTCAGTATGATCCTGTGTTTTAATGTGCACATGACATTAAACACTTGAACTTGAACTACATGTTCTCCCTGTTTTCGCATGAGATTTTCCCGGGTACTCCAGTTTCCTCCATCAGCAAAGGCAAGCAGGTTAGGCCAACTAGAAACTCAAAATTGCTCATTGTTTTTGAGTGTGTGTGTAACGGCCCTGTGATGGTAAACTGGGATAGGCTCCAGCTCCCTGCAGTCCTGAACAGGAAAACGTGGGTAGAGAATATGAGTGAGTGAGTTGGTGGGTTATATCAAATATAAACCCAACTGTATGAAATATTCAAAATTGTTGATGCGATAAACAGAGACAGATCTCTCAAGAATACAAAACGACCAATATTTACGTTTTCGTCAAACAACGTTTCACCTCTGAATCAGAATCAGAATCAGAATCAGAATATCTTTATTGTCATTATGACATATACAAGTACATGCATAACGAAATTGAAGTTTGTTACAGAGAAGGGGGAA